>CAAKHG010010694.1:1125-11652 GCA_901007715.1 Dactylopterus volitans | reverse complement strand
ATGGTGCATTCGGGGTAACCCCAGGAAGATAGCACAGAGCTCAGGCATGCTGGTGCTTGTTTAATTTGTGTGTGTGTGTGTGTGTGTGTGTGTGCATACATATGTGTATGCTTGCAAGTGTGTCAGGAGAATATGTGCTGAGTGAAGCAGTGATCTGCTCAAACATTGACCAAGCCTTCAGTCATGTCTGACAGATATCAAATGAAGATGACAACCTGGAGACATTTATGATGATGGCTGGTGGAAATTTCATTATTAGATTATGCAGAAGCCCCAGACTTGATTAAGATGTTATGATTCCTTTATACATGTAAGATGGACTGGCAAATCTGTAAGTGATATGATGATAAATAAAGTGGTTTGCAGCCAGCTGTTTTGAAGACTTCTGAGATATGTGTGGGTTAAGTTGAAAAAAAAAAACCATTACCTGATACGAACTAGTTGGTGAACACCTGCATTCAAAAGCACCTGCAACTACTTTGTTGAACCAAATTGCATCTCTGTAATTTCTTTAAGCAGCTCCTGATTCAAAATCCACAGTGTGACAGATGGCTACATTGATTCTTGATGTTAAGTGCAGTTTCAGCTACATACAGTGTCCCCTCGTAGATCAACTAGGCGGAAAGATCAGCCAGTATTACCTCACAACATGTTGAGATCAGTGTAAATGTCAGCCCATAAGCAATGAGAATTTTCAGTATTAAACTGCCAAACTATGTTTGAGATATTTTAGAAAATGCCTTCCTGACAAAGTTTGTCCCCAGAGAGCACTGACAATTAGATGTTTAAACTGGAAAATGCCTTGTTTAGTGTAAATCTGGACGACAGAAAATTATGATATTAACATTGATTCTTATATCTTGTTTTTTTTTCTATCTCTGTTTTCAGAAAATATTTACATCAGAATTGGACTTGATATGCTATTACATATCAAACTTTTATAACAATGTTTAAACGTTTTTCTCCTCTATCCAAGTGCCTGGGACTTTCAAACTCAATTATTTGAACAGATATCCAATCAGCAATGAAAATCTGACAAACTGATAATCACTTCATATCACTGAGCAGTAAGACCAAAAGAAGTAAAAATTTCTAGGCGCAAGTAAGACTTTTGTCAAAATATTCTGTTGGCCCTTGAGCAAGGGTAATATTACACAGCTTCCCCTTCATTTCCCTGGTTATGTTTACATGTGTAGTGCAGTGGCTGTCCTCTCATGCCTTCAAGCTGTCTTTAATCTTTCTTAATTACTCAAGGTACTTACCCCTTTTTTAACTGTTTAAGGCAAAACTTCCAGTAAATGGCAGAAACCTGAAAACTAAGTAGCATGCAGAAGATCTCTGACAAACTATGGGGCATCGATACTTTTCTAGCTTCATCTACCTTTGTTTAGCACTCAGATTAATACCTCTGAATCAAAATTAAATGGTTTTTAAATTCATTCATTCATTCATTCATTCATTCATTCATATTCTTCTGCTTATTCCGGTTACAGGTGGTGGTCATGATGGAGCCAATTCCAGTTGACAATGGGCGAACGGCGGGGTACAGCCTGGACGAGTCGCCAACTCATCGCAGGGCCACATGAAGGACAGACAACCACTCACACTCGCACACACAGCTACACAATTTAGAGTAGCCAATTAACCTCAGCATGCTTTTTTGGAAGGTGGGAGGAAGCCGGAGTACCCTGAGAGAACCCACGCAGACATGGGGAGAGCATGCAAACTCCACATAGAAAGATCCCAGGCCAGGAAGTGAACCTGCTACCTTGCTATTAGGCAATAGTGCTAACCACCGCACCACAGTGTTGCCGGTTTTTAAATTGTTTTTTAAAAGTCTAAATAATCATGTGTCAGTACTGTTTTCTGAACTGTCAATCAGGTATCAGAGCTCTCACAGAGTGATCACACGAGCCTCCACCAGTGGTGTTTTGCCCCAAGATACAAGACTTCATTCTGTCAGTCTGGTCTCTCTGTTAAAGGGGCAAAACTTTAGAATTCCCTACCCACTCATCTAAAATTAGAGACCAACAGTTCTGCTATTTCTGCTATTTACAAATGGCTAAAATCAAAACATCAGTGCTCATATGAGTAGTTTGCTTGATCGTGTTGCCTTTTCTTTGTAGCTTATGTGTGTATTCAATATAGAAAATTGCTTATTTTTTTTACAGTTGTATTGTTATTTTACAGTGCATTATTCATTCATTCACTGTCTTCCGCTTATTCCGGCTATTCCGGGTCGCGGTCGTGCTGGAGCCGATCCCAGCTGTCGAATGGGCGAACGGCGGGGTACACCCTGGATGAGACGCCAGCTCATTGCAGGGCCACATGAAAGACATACACGCACACTCACACCTACGTGGCAATTTAGAGTAGCCAGTTAACCTCAGCATTGGAGGTGGGAGGAAGCCGGAGTACCCGGAGAGAACCCACGCAGGCAGCATGCAAACTCCACATAGAAAGACCCCAGGCCGGGAGTCACACCTGCGACCTTCTTGCTATGAGGCAACGGTGCTAACCACCGCACCACCGTGTCTCCCTACACTGCATTATTTTTTTTCTTTTTACTTTAACTGTTTTATAATTTTAAAGAGCCTCCTGTGGAAAAGTGTTGCAAATTAGCACATGTGCTAAAACACTAAAACAATGCATCTGGTCTGTCCAATGTTATTCCCATGTCCACATCAAATGAACAATAAGAAGAACAAGAAGACTGGGACAGGTCTCAGGCTGTGGTGCTTTTTTTTTCTAATTAATTGCATTGGAAGCTTTTCTTGTTCTGTACACAGTCAGCAAGTGAAAATCATCAAGGTGTACACTCAGGAGCATGAGTTTCCTCAGAGATTGCGATAAAGGCAGTCAGAAAAGTGCTCTTAAGGAGAAAAACACAGACAGGCCGGCACGTGTGTTCAAATGGGCATTTGTGCGATATATTCTCTTCTCACCTCTGCCAATGAAGATATGTACTCTGTGCTGTTTTTCTGTCAGCAGGATCATGCAAGAATTATAGGAAGCAATATTATTGGAATTTTGGACATAGCCTAAGAAAAACGTCATCAGATTTTAGGTCATGAAGAAGATACACTAATAATTTTTCACTGTCATTAATATTTTGAGATAGGGCCTTGTGTAATAAAATGTCCAGAGACTGGGGTGGATGACAACACACACATAGCCACTGAAGGTGTTAAACTGTTCTGAATTTTTTTTCTCAGCATCAAGATGCACACATCTTGTTCATCACCCTCCAAGTGACAGAATTCACTTTGTTATGTGAGCCAATTTTGGGGAGGGAAATTTTAAAAACACTCATTACATTTCCAATATTTTTTACACCATAAACAAACAACTTATACTAATCAGCCATAACATCAAAATCACTGCAATTTATTGCAGAGCTGTTGCACAATATTCTATGGTAAACATGCAGTAGTTTTAATATTATGGCTGATTGGTGTATATCGCTACAGACTCTCCTGTTTCTTGCAGTATAGAAGCTGTTATGGTCTATGAGTGATACATTCAGGTGTCTCTCAGCTGAATTTGTGTGTCACTCAATGGAAATTCAGCAGTTATCATCATAAAGACAACCTCTCACAGTTGAATCAGATCATTGGTGTAGTCAGCCTCTCTGATGTCTTTGGTTTTCAACAAACATTTGACTGACACTTCTGTGCACCTAACATTTATTGAAACTTGTTGTCTAAACGATCATGGCATACTCAAACATAGATACTTTATGTCAATCAAATGTTGGTCATTATATGTTCATTTTCATAAAAATAATGAATATGTGCTGACGCCTGTTTCCATACATTTTTATTAATTTGTCAGGAAATATTACAATGAGCTTTGCAGAGGTATGCACTATTTTTCTCTAGTTTGTGTGATCTCAGTGTGCAGGAACATAATGGAATCACTTATTTCAGTTCTGACGCCATACAGGGCCACACAGAATTTGTGAGTTAAAAATCTCACTCTACAAACCTTCATATTTGATACTAAATTAGGGCGACACTTGTGCTGTCAATCTGAATGGTTTGAATTTCAGATCACTGTTTATACAGTGCTTGTTACTCAGTGTTTCCAATGTTGGCTATATTAAGAGTTTATTACAAATTTGTCATATTGCTGAGCTTGGTAGGTTTCTCTTGATGAGTGGTGGTTGGTCAGCTTTGTGCAGCTTTATCAATGCAAACAAGGGTTTAAAACTGATTTTCTAGTTCTCTTTCTTTGGTTTCCTCTATGTAATACACCTCTACGCAGTGTTGTGATGCATGTGAGAAAGGAGGGAGGACCCTTTGTAGTAAGTAGGAGTAATAAAAAATATTGTTGACTGATAATAGCTGTAATTCCAACACTGCACCATCTGTCATGGTTTCATTGCTCTTTTTAACCCATTGCAACCTTCTCCAGAGTCAAAGGCCTTTCTTCTTGAATCACAAAGAACAGAGGATACTGTATATTTACACAAAAGTGTGCCTGCAGATTTAACAACATGTTTACATCTGCCCCTGAGAATATTGCTGAGCTTGAGAAACGGATAAAACCAGCAAGCAAAAACCTTTTAAAGATCTCATATGAGTCAAAATATCTGACATATGTTGCAACTGTCAAACAATACCAAGCTCCTTTTACTGCCAACCTGCTGCTGAATGTAAAAAAAAATAAGAGTTTAAATTGGCTGGCATTACTGCACATTGTCTGTGACTTTCATTGATCATGTGCAGTCACACTGAGGCATTAGTTTCACCCTCTGATGAAACTATACAACTCATTGTTTATTTGAACACTATATAACACACACTTTCCAGTAATTAAAATATTACCAGTAACTAGTATAAAACATATGAATACTGACTTATAAATGGTCGGAACCAATATCAAATTATAGGAATTCTGTTATTTTCATAATCTGTAAATATAAACATTTATGTATTTTTCGGGAATGGAGAATTACTACTACTACTACAACAAATATAATAATAATAATAATAATAATAATAATAATAATAATAATAATAATAATAATACCGTTCATGTATTTACGCGGAAAATGATTGTACAAGGTAAAAATATCTGTGTTCAATTGCTGTGTATTTATTAAAGGAGTCATCAAACTAACTGAAAGGCCTCACTATTTCAGCGCTGAAGTATCTGAAATGTTCCTCTGTACAACTGGTCCTGTTTGGGGTGGTTTAAAAGCCTCTATTATTGACAGCAAAAGCTAAATGAACCTTCAAATTGCGCATTCATGTTGCATCTGACGTGAACCCTATTTTACGCTCGTCGACGTGCGCCACAATATTTGAAAAGTGTATGATTTTGTTGAACAAGAAGTCGCTCTCAAGTAATGATTCGAAGCTGAAAGTGTTCTAACAGATTTCTGAATAGTACTACTACTACCAACTACTACTATTACTAGTAATAATAATAAGAAGAAGAAGAAGAAGAAGAATACATTACAGTTGAAATACACTCCATGGCAAAGACTATATCTGATTTCGTCATTTTCATTCAACAAATTATTCTCACCGTGGCCGAAAACTCTTGGCAAATTCACCACATATTAAAGTTGTTCAACAGCTACGGCTCTCAGTCTTGCTGACAGCAGCTTCAGAGTAGAGACAGTCGGGATGAAGGACTTACCGACACATTCGTTTGCCTCCCTGGCTGTGGCTCTCTGCCATGGCCTGTCATAGTGGAAAGGTTTGCACCTGTCACATTCTGGTCCAGCAGTGTTGTGCTTGCACTCGCACACGAGACCCCCATCGCGGTCCTTTATGCAACGAGATGCGTGCCCGTTGCATTTGCACCTTCCTCCGACCTGCAGGTCCGACACAGCATAGAAGTATGAGTCCCGGGCCAGCTCCGAGTCGTCCTCGTTCTCATCACCGAAAGTGTGCAACCGGCTGAAGATCACTTTTATGTCGGTGGCCGTCACCCAGTCCTGTAGCACCGGGGAGTTGTCGAAATCGTGAGCCGAAGGTCTTCCGTCCAGCGTGCTGAAGGCGATGAGCCCACCAACCAGAGGGAACATGTCGGTGTGGGAGTCTGTGCACACAGCCTCCTGCTCGTTCTGTTTCGTGATAACCGCTTTGTTGGGTTTGTTGTACATCTTCCTGCACTGGGTCGAGTAAAACTGGAAAGGTACCCAAGTTCTACCGTAGTCCATTGACTTGTAAATTGCCATGGACTCAGGTCGAGGCGAGCAGAACTGCAGGCTTACATACGTCACCTCAAACTTTTTGCCTAGGGACAGAGTCAGGGTGACATTCTGTGGGTACTGGATGAAGTTGTCCGACTGCCAGCAGGTGAGGTTGTGAGGGTTGTTGAGATCCGTCAGGTACGCCGGAGGATGGTACTTCTTGAGGTCCGAAGCATCGCAGGTATCACAGTTTCTGGACCTCTCGTCCACTTTATCCGCCGATGTCACCACGCAGTAGCGGCTCGGCGTCTTGCCGCAGGTGCTAGACACCTTTACTTCCTTCCCAAAAGCAGAGTTTACGAAGTCCGGGATGCAGCGCCTCGGGTTACCGTGCTCGTCGTAGCAAGGATCCGGGGGAGAGGTCTGCGCTGCGAACAGGCTCATCCCGTAGCCGCCGATGGTGCTCTGACACGACAGTGACGCTGCTAGCAGCACAGTCAGCGCAACACCTAAAGCTCTTCTCATGGTTGGTTCCCCGGTCCCCAAGTGCCGCTAAAGGGAAAGCGACGTAGACAGCGAGCGTGTTGGAAGACAGAAAGCGAGAGATAGAGAGCGAGAGCAAAGTTTGGGAATGAGATAAGAATAAATGTGCATAAATGTAAGCATGTTGTTTTGTGGTACCTGCTCTACGTATGTATAATTTTTTTTTCTGGAGCTCACTATACCTGATATCAGTCTAATTATACCGGCGACGGATCGCTATTTGTCTCTATTAGGTAGAGAGAGTGCTCCTCTTGTTGTCTTATTTGTTTCTTCAAATCCCCTGCGTCGTCAAAATAAAAGAGCGGCTGAATTTTGGAGTCGATGGTGTCGTTTTGGTGAAGTCCCACTCCTCGTGCCGGGCTTTTCACAATCTCAATCTCTCTCTCCCTCTCTCTTTCTCTATCACCCCCCCCCCCCTCCGCCCCCCTTTTCTCCCTCTCGCTTGGCATGCAGCTGTGGGTCAGCTCATTTAGGGGTGACAGCAGCAGCAGCAGGCGGAACAACGACATCCACCGGTGACGCATCAGTGAGGCGACTGACGTGCGGCGGCACAAATTTACCGTCGGAGAGGAACAAGTGAGGTTTACGCAGCATCGATTCACCACTTAAGTCACAATTTCACCTGAACCATATAATGCAAATTTGGCAAACTGACTGCAAATAAATTAGAGAGACAAAAATACTCGTATCGTTAAAATTCTTTATATATACAGTATGGTTAATGTGGATATTTGCTCGCTTTAATCGACCATATAACTAAATGTAAAGTTGTTGGCCAAATGAATTGTAGAATTGTAGAAATTGTAGAATTTTTTAACCAAGTTTAATGCTGAAAAGGCTTTGCGTTCAGAAATGTCACTGCAGTCATTCTTACTCAAATACCATGAAAACCTCAAATCACAAAGCTGATACAAACCTGCAGTTAGGCTGTATGTCCTCGCAGACACCGAGGGCTTACTAAAACATCTGAAGACTTGATGTTATGCACTGGCCCATCCTCTGCTCTCGATCTCAGTGAAGATGCAGATGCGGAGAACCTGTTGAATGTTGCTAACAGAAGTAACAGCGCTATCTTCAGCCCATAGACGGAAAAACTCGGCCTCTGCAGAAAGCAGTGATTTTTTATTTTCCCAGCGGGGGGAGTCGCAACCCTAAAGATAAAGATGCTGGTGATGTGTAAATGGTGGATAGAAACCACAAGCATAGACATTATTGGACGGTTTTAATGTTGAGTTTTAATATAGAACTATCCACAGATTGAGGATAAAGTGAGGGGTCTTGTTCTCTTTGACTTTTTTTTTTTTTTTTTTTTTTTGGAAACGATCTACAAATCTTAGCAGCCATACCACCATGTGCACGTCTGACCTCAGAAGCTAAACAGAGTTGGGCGTGGTTCGTACATGGAATATCAGGGAATGCCACGTGCTGTAATCCTCCAGCAGGCCCGCCACCTGCACGAGGAACCATGTGTTGCAATGTGGATCGAACAGCACATGGGACAGCAGGCCAATGCTGACCCAGTGACCCGCCCCCGGATAAATGGAAGAAGACGAACAAATGAATCTCTCAAACTTAACACAAAGTTGGATAACAGTAAGTGAAGCAAAAGATTAAATTAAATCAGCAGAGTTTATCTTTCCTTCTCCCCTATTTGTCTTTCTATCAATTAGCAGTTGTAAAAAATTGTATGCGGTTTTCTTCTTTGCTCAGTTTTCCCTGGGATCCTGTTCTATCGTTTACCCTACATATTCTCTTAGAAATCGCTTTGTGTTAATTGTCAATTTCTAATTCCAAGAATTAAAAAAAAAAATCAAACCTTATGCATTCATTTACTGTTGTCCAGAAATTTTGCAGTCAACATTTTTATTATGGGAAGGTAAGCAGTGTCTAGGAGGACATTTTACCTGACTACAGTGTTGTATTTACCTTGTGAATGGAAGATTTGATTCTGTTTGCATAAGAATGAATGCAGTGACATTTCTGAACAAATAAATGAATCAATGAAACAAGGTCAAAACAATAACTTCACTTTCAGCCCTGAATTTGGTAAAAATTCTACATTTAATTATCTTATCCAAAGTGATTTACGTGTGAGAGCTCACATTACAGACAAGGATCTAGTCAGGAGAGAACAACACAATTAAATTCCCTGAAACAAGGTTCAAGTCTGAATAAGATGTACTGTAGGTGCCCAAGGTAGTGCAGAAAATAATGATAGCGTCTAGATAATAGGAGAGTCTGGAGTGGATAGGATTTTTTTTAATTGCAGAGGTGTTTAGAAAAGAGATGGGTTTTTAGTCAAGTCTAAAAAAAATAAATATCATAATTGTACACTTAAAATGAAAAGATAGAGGACAGAAAAGAAAGTGGAGTTGTTAGTCCACTTATATTTCAGTTTCAATTTTTGAAATCAAATAAAATAGAAATTAGTGCACTGTATGTAATGTACTTTTTTTATTATATTTTGCATTTAATGATAGTTATGTTATAGATTATGGACATCACAAACTAAACTTGT
Organism: Dactylopterus volitans; assembly: GCA_901007715.1. Taxonomy (NCBI): domain Eukaryota; kingdom Metazoa; phylum Chordata; class Actinopteri; order Syngnathiformes; family Dactylopteridae; genus Dactylopterus; species Dactylopterus volitans. The sequence goes on along the minus strand of CAAKHG010010694.1, from coordinate 2,443 downwards.
ATTATCATCACAGTATTGTAAACAAAGATTTTAAATTCATATCGTCAATCATTACCACATGAGCTAAAACATCTATGTTAACTGTCACTGTTTTGAATGGCATGTTACCACATTTTCCACTCCTTAAAAAAAAGGGGAATTCAGGGCCACGCGAATAGATAAAATGTAAATGACAGGCAAAACAGGAAAGGGGGGGAGTGCGGTCAGCGTCTCGCTGAATGAGGAAGATGCAGAACGAGAACGTGAAGAATATGACACTCAAAAACTCTGTAAACAAACACAATGTATACGTAATTCTCCATATTGTATGCACAAATAATTATTAAAGAAAAAACATAATTTAAAATGGACTCTTATTCTACCTATAAAATTGATTGCCTCAAAAGATGCATCAATACACTGAGTCAAACATTTTAAACAATTATTGATCTTGTTTTTTCTTTTATTTTTATTTGATATTTTAATGGCTCAAAATCACTTAAGAAGAAGCTAATCCAGCATTTGCCACAAGAATAGCAATACTTTTTCAGCTCTTCAAAATACTGAACAAAGGCACAAAGCCAAAGACAGTTTACTCACAAGTGCGGGAATAGCCTGAATACAAACATGTCAAACAAATGACTTCCTCTTAGAGGCCAACATCCCTCCAAAATCCACATGCAACCTCTTGAACAGCATAGCAACAAACAGACACTCACACAAAGTCCCACCTATACACTCACACACATGGACTTCCTGTTTGCTCTGTGTAACACGTTGTGTGCGAAGCAAAGGCATCTTTGAGTGTAGCAGAGAGTTTCAACCAGCCATCGGTGCTGATTTCATTCTTGTTTCACTGTGTCGCACCGCTCTACTGTGCCCAGGATGTGGGTTCATCTTTCAAAATGTGGTGTTTATGGTGAATGAATAGCAGCATAAGTGAACTGGAGACACTTTAGATTCTTTACAGAAGCACAGAGGCTATGGATGCAAGACAGTAACTGCAGGTAAGACCATGGGAGTCACTAACAACTTTATTTTATTTTGAAGGGCACTGGCATCCTGCTCTGTGTTAAAGATTTTATCTTCTACATTTCAAAAAGACCAAATTTTAGAGACATGGATCTGATTTTCAGCTTTTGCATCTCATTTCATATTGGCTCTTGTTAAAGCATTTTGTTAAATTAGAGTAAGTCTCTGCAACCTCAAGTGTTTTGTTTCCTGTCAGAGGAGCTAATGGGCAATGTTCTTATCACAGTGGTGAGAGAAGCCCATCTGTGAGCACATAGACACCCCCACCAACCAACCCCATCTGAGATACCACTGCCCCTCAGATGAT
>CAAKHG010010688.1:8993-25477 GCA_901007715.1 Dactylopterus volitans | reverse complement strand
TCTCCCTTCAGGAGGAGTTTTATGTTGGATTGTGATTGAATGTGTGTGAGAGAGGTGTTGACATGTTTGAATGATTGTTATTGGGACTGTAGTTTGTGACGCTGTTGTTGGACTGTACTGGGTTACACTGGGAGGGGTCCCTAAAATTCTGGTCACCCCACTCATATGCAGTTAGGGTGACAAAATATTAGCGACGCCTCTTCCAGGGGCGATTGATGGTCTTCCAGGTGACCCTAATATTTTGGTCATCCCACTCATATGCATCAGGGTGACCAAAATATTAGGGACCCCTCCCAGTGTAACCCAGTACAGTCCAACCGCGTTTCAACATGTCAACACCTCTCTCACACACATTCAATCACAATCCAACATCAAACTCCTCCTGAAGGGAGAACTGATTGCAGGGCTGTTGTATTATACTCTCTGTTTGGATTAGAGTGAAATATATAAACATTCCGCCTTAAAAACTTCACCCATTGTTCCGCTTAGCTGCTAAACGCTGACAGATAAAAGAAGAGGTGTCCCAACTTTTTCTGAAAGCTAGAAAGAGCGTGTAATTTTCATTAAGGGCGTCGTTGATGTTGCGCGTACTGTCGCTTTAACAGAGTCGCGAGGAGGGGTTTTTTTGAGGCGCGGGTTCCAGGGACCGCCGGGGGTCCTTCAGGGTCTTCGAGGAGGTCCTCGGCAAAATTGAGGGCTAGTTCACTCCGCTGTTATTTAAATGCTTGTGAAAAGCTGCTGAACGGATGGAAAAAAGAGAGCATGACGGTGTGTTTCTATTATATTTCAGTGACTCTGAGGCCGACATAGCCAAAACGCATTAAAAAAAAAAACCCGCGTTGAATACACATCTTAGCCGGCGTCTTGTTTAGCTTTCGCACTGTTTTTTTAAGCTGTTTTTGTAATTGTCTCTACGAGGCCGTTAAAGTTTATAGGTGCGGCTACATGCTATCATCCTATTGTGTTTTCAAGCTAATAAACCCCAAATATATAGGTCATCTGAGGGCATCTGCAAAAAAAAACAAAAACAAACAAACAAAAAAATAGGGACTAAAAGGAAAAACTAGAAATGTCGCCAGCTAACGCTAATTTACAGGAGCGGTGAGGAGTTAACCAATCGTGTTGCGCGCTGGCGCTGGAGCTTCTTCCAATAAAAAAGCAAACAAACCTCTGCCCAGTTTCATTACTGGCAATATTTAAAGGGCCAGTCGGCCAATGTTGCGCATAATTTCGCAGAAGTGGCCGCTCTGCCACCTCAAGGGGTCTTCCAGGTGGTCCTCAGAAAAAAACAAGGAATATTTTAATTTCGCTTTTATTCAAATGGCTTTCGTTTTTAAAGGTGCATTGCGTAGGATTTGGCGGCATCTCGCCCCTCCCTGAGGGAAAAAAACTACGGTGGCCCGCAGGACCATGGGTGTGCCGTCCCACGGTCGCAAAATTTTCCCTCCCAAGCTGATCGTGCCAAGTCGGCGCCGAGCCACCTCTCGGTCAGAACCGGAACCGCGTTGCCGATCACACACCGGCTCAGAACACACCGCAGCAATAGGAAGTTAGCTTAGCATCAGGAGGATGTACAGCTACAACAACAACAAAAACAACTCCATGGACACGAGGCGCCGCTACACATCGGAAGCGCTCCTCCATGCTAACATGATAAGAAGGCGGCTGCAGGATCCTCGCATTTTTCTTATTTATTTATTTCTTTCGGCCCGAACCGTCGGCGGTTTGGCGGTTGCCGTCGACAACTGCATGCACTCCCATTTTTGTCCGAAATGGAGCTTCTCAAAGAACCGCAACCGAGACGAGACGAAAACAGCAAAGCACCCTCTGCTAGCTTATTAACGCGGAAAGGAGCTCAAAAACCTGTCAAAGTTTGACCGGAGCAACTCGAAGAAACTCCGTAAAGTGCATTTTTTTTCGCTCCATCTGACTGACGCGCTCTCACATTTCCTGGGTTCCCTTTAGTGACGCCTGGCTCGGTCGCGTTTTCTTTTAACGAGCCGTCAGGCCGCAGGTGGAGGTGGTAAAAATGACGAGGCATGCTGAGGTGCTTGGGTTTGTCTGTTTTGGGCCGCCGCAGTTGCGGAACACGGACATACGGGACCGAGCCTGCGCTCATGAACACATGATGAATCTTAGTTTGAGGTGATTATGAGTATTACACTCCATTTCTGCCTAAAGGGCCTCCTGGGTACGACACGCTGTACCTTTAAAAACACAAAAACACACACCAAAAAAAACAACCCACTGGAACAGTTAGCTTAATAATTTAGAAAAAAAATGAGTTCTTAAGTCCCGGACGAGCAGCTACGTTAGCTAAAAATGGTGCATTGAATGTTTGAGCTGAGAAGGTCGGGGCCGTAACATCGAGGGCGACGCCGTTGCCCGGCAACGCTGCTCACCGGGGCTTTAATTTCCAGACCATTCTTTTGCAGATCTTTTCGCTAATTTTAGAGTCGGACGACAACTTGAGGGGAAACAGACTTGGCGCCAAAACCGCACTCACGCCCCAGGGCGAGAGGCTGCGACTCGCTGAGGAAAGAGCGCTGCGATGATGTCATCCTGGCGCGACGATGTCATCCTGGCGCGACGATGTCATCCCGGTGCGACGACGTCATCCCGGCACGACGTCATCCCGCCCACAGCGACGTCATCACAGTTACGCTGAGACGGGCTTTAAATGTCTGACAGACGAACTCTGGTTTTAAGTGCGCGCGGCAGGGGGACGAACGCGCCTAACGGGGCGCGTGGGTCCGCTCAAACACGCCGCCGCGTTGCATCGTGGGAATCGTCGGAACATTTTCCGAAGCTCCAGTAAAGTTAGCGCCTCTCTGCATTTGCTGCGTTGATATTCACCCTCCTTTTAGAAACGGCTGTCTCCCTCTCTCTCTTACTCTCTCTCTCTCGCAGGTCACCCAAGTTGGTTTAGGAACTAACTCGTTAAGTTTAAAGCTCAACAACACACACACACACACACAAGTTAAAGCCTCTAAGATGTGTGTGTGTGTGTGTGTGTGTGTGTGTGTGTGTGTGTGTGTGTGTGTGTGTGTGTGTGTGTGTGTGTGTGTGTGTGTGTGCCTTGTATATGTGCACATGTTTTCATGGAGTGTGTGCATGCGTGCGTGCGTGTGTATGGGTATCAATGCATTGCCCTGCATTAGTATGTCCAACCAGAGTGGCCGCTGTTTGTCTAGAAGCAGCAGCCATATTTTATAGCTGCTGTTGTTGCTTTTCAAGCAGCTTAGAGTTCACAAAGTTAAAAGGCCCAGACAAAACACTTTGACATATAACCTCTGCATGGTATCGATCGTCTCCTCTACAGTAACATTTGATAGGAGGCAAATAACTATAATCCAAAATTTTGAACAATTTCTTTTGCTTTGACCTTGAGTTAAGATTTCATTGATGTATGTTGTATTTTACTTGACTTGTTTTGTATTATATACTCTCTAAGCAAGAAATTACACTTTTATGCAATTGTTTAATTTACTCCTAAAGTCAGAAATTACATTTTCATGCAATTGGATATTTGGTTTTGATTCCGATCACGATTTCTTCTCTTATTGATCTTGATCATAATGAGATTGACAATGTAATGAAAGAAAAGTTAATTGGCAGCAGCCCTTTCTTTGAGAAAAAAAAAAGTTTACAGTCAAGTAAAACAGAGTACGGTTGTTAGCCAATAGAATAAATTCTTTTATCTGAGTAAATCAGGAGCTTGCAACATGAGCCATTGCAGAAGTAGACATTTAAAGATGCAATGAGGTGTGAACAGCACATTTGTTTGGGATAGCTGCTTAAATGTGTGGGCTCTGTGTCGTTAGTACAGGTGTGTGCTTATGTGAGTGTGTACATGGAGCCAGTGCCAAGCTGCTGTTTTCCATTAGTCTGAGTGGCCAAATAGCTTTTTCCTTTAGCAGTTTAAGTGAATTGTGTGTGTGTGTGTGTGTGTGTGTGTGTGTGTGTGTGTGTGTGTGTGTGTGTGTGTGTGTGTGTGTGTGTGTGTGTGTGCGCGCGTGTGTGTGCGTGTCTGTTTGGCAGTGGGCTTTTTTCCTAGGATAGATAACCTTTGCTTTTATAGAAAACAGAAAGTCACAAAAAGTAGAAAGCACACGCACAAGCTCACACACAAATACAGATTCACAGGTACAGTCTGAGAGCTTTGTCTGACAAATGAAAGTTATGAAATGATACTTTACTTGACATTTGAAATGTTGTCAACTGAAATGTGGGAAATACATAATATATGGCTTTGAAATTGAATATCACCATAAATCTGTTTTTACTCAAGGACTTCTCTGATCACCATTCCTGTTGCTCTTTTTAGTTCCTCATCTTCCTTCTGTCCCTTTTTGTCTTCCATTGGCTGACATATTTTCCTCATTTACTTTCCTCTCCTCTACCTCCTACACCTTTTCTCTGTGTTTTTTTTCTTCATGTATTGTTTTTTTCCTTCTCAGGTACCCAAGCGATGGTCTTTGGCCTCCTTTCCATCACCATGACAACTAAATTAGAAAGGGAGGTGAAGTGCTTATAATCGATGAGCATTTGCGTTTGCTAAATTTATGACTAGTGTGTGTGTGTGCGCGCATGCGCGCACACATGCGTGTAGATTAGACATTGTGGATATTACTTTACTAGCTCGGCCATGAAAAGACAAATAGTTCCCTTGCCCTTTGCTTCAGTGCGTAATGCTCTTCAGGGCACGTTAGCTAATTGGCTAATGCCATTAATGCTGCTAATTATCATTAGCCTTTATAATGTATATCAACACACACACACACACACACACACACACATACACACACAGAGACCCATACAGCATCAGCATGATCATGTTTATTTGCTACCCTTAACCCTTTGAATTTGCAATACATAAATATACCATCCACACTTCTTCAGCAAACACGCAACATATGATTCTGAACCTGCCAATAATGAGCTAAAGGATAAATGCTGGAAACAAGCCAAGCATGTCACGTTTGTTATTATGCCGTCCTCGTCAATATTGACTAATGAAAAAGACTATGTGTGTGTGTGTGTGTGTGTGTGTGTGCGTGCGTGCGTGTGTATGCGTGCGCGTGTGTGTGTGTGTGTGTGTGTGTCTGTGTGTCTGTGTGTGTAAGAGAGAGAGAGAGAGAGGGCAACAAGGAGAAGAAGAAAGGCAGAGGAACAGGGAAAGAGTGATGCAATTGATTAGCAACATTGTGGAATGGCTTTCACACAAGTGCAACACAAGATGGAAAGTCTGAAGCTTTGCTAACAGGCAGCTGCACTGTTCAGTTGGACAGCAGGCAGTATACAAATTCTGAATAGGGCAAAATACATGTGGGCACTTATATTTTGTAAATGAAGCTAAAACATCCTTACAACACTGTTCTAAAAGCTGTTTAATGCTGTGGAGTTTTGATTTAATGTATCAATGTGTTTTTTAACGAAATTGTCATGCATCCTCTGGGGTAAAAATAAATGAAACATCTATGTGGAGTGGCCACACCAAGGTGACATTTTGCACACACTGTGTATGCCAGTCAGTCCCTTAACAGACTGGGGGAACAGCCCCAACTATACAATATGTATGGCTGATAAATTAATGGTGTTGCATAGGAATGCTCATGATTAGCTTACAATGTGTTAATGTTGCTGCTGAAGCTAGTCAGCAACATATATACTGGACAGTTAAACTAATTAATATTTTATTAATGTACAACACGTGTTGCATCAAAAACACACAGCCAGCCATTACTAGAGGCAGTGGTGAGGGTAACGTCCATCCCAAAGTCAGTATGGTCTGTTATATTTATTGCATCAGTGTAAACAAGCAAGATGCAAAGCAAGACCAATGTTCACATGGATGCTATTCTGCAAGGAGAGTTAGCTGCTGGCACAAGGACTGCTAGCCACATTTGGCAAACCAATACTGTATGTTCAATCAATGAACTCATTCTTTTAAAAGTAATATGGCCAATCACATTAGTGACGGTTAAGGTTAAGGTAAACAGGCATATTGGTTCCAGGAGGTGGGGTTGGGAGTGTGTGTTGGGGGGGCTCCCCTTCCTAATTGTACCCTGTTGTCTCTCCTCCTCCGGCGGGGTGGTTGGGATCTGCGGTTTGGGTGGTGCGCCTTCTTGTCCTGGGGTGTCGCTGGTGGCATGTGGCAGCGGCGCCCCGCCCCAGGGGGAGTGGTGGTCGGGGCAGGCTCCGGTGTCCCTGGCGTCTGGCGGGCCCATTGCCGGGGACTGCACCAGTTCATAGTACATGAACGGTGCCTGGGCCTGGCTGTGCTTTGCCCTTATTTGGTTGGCCTGAGGGCCACCATGGCCACCGGCTGCTTGACTCGGCTCCCTTTCTTGGGGGGCACTCTCCATGGTCCCTCGCACTGAGCCTCGTTCGGCTCGCTTGGGGTGTGGGTCTGGTTGGGGCTCTCGCCTCCCCGGGCTGGCAGGCCTCTTGTTCGGGGTTGGGGCGGGGCCTTGGAGCCTTGGGTTTCACTCGGGCTCGGGAGTGTAGAACGCCGGCCGGGCTGGGATTCTGCTCCCTCCTGTCCTGCTGTGTGCCTGTCTCTGGCCCTCAGTGGCCCTCTGCTGGCTCTCCTTGGGGGAGACCACATGGCGGCCTCTGAGTCTGTGGCCTTGGGTTAAACTTGCTCGGTGGGGGCTGCAGGGTGCTCTGGCCGCTGGGGTCTTTGCCTGGCTGCCAATCGAGGGTTGCTGTGTTGTGGCTGCGCCCCCTCACTTCAACTCCACATCTTTCAAACACTCACACCTGACACATGCCCACCCATTCACTCACTCGTTTGCTCACTCGCGCACTCACTCACTCACTCACTCACTCACTCACACATATACACACACGCACATATATATACACAATAAAGGCTGGACTATAAGAGTTATAGTATATATAACTATAGATATATACTATAAATATAGATGACCTAGACACATGCTGCTCCCTGCTCCTGCCCATGGCTCTGGCTACTGCTGTTGTTGTGTCTCCCTCCCTTCCCCGCTTCCACGACCCCACTTGGTCCTGCCCGGAATCCGCTACTTTTTTTTAATATATTTATAACAATAAAGGAATGCAGATAATACAACAGGAGTATTTCAGACTCCTCCTTTGCAGAGCAAATCTGTCTTTCAGCAACAGGGCACCAGACCTCCCATTCTGTATGCCGTAGATGCCGGACAGGACAAAAAAAAAAATAAAAAATACAAATACGCCATAAATACAATACAGTCAGATGCTTTCGCTCATCTTTGTTACTGGCAAATAAGCAATACTGGGGCGCAAAATGATCCAAGCAGGCAAATATTAAATAACATTAAATAATTACACACAAGAAATTAAACTACACTCTTTAGTAATTGTGCTTGGTTTTGACAGTTTTCTGAGCATTTTCATAGGTCAGCTTGTCCAAATTTTGCCGACATGAAGATTAGTTGTTTGGGACATCTCTCGTTCCCGTGTGGAAAACAGTTTGGTCACCCATAAATCTGGACAAGACAATGCGGGCGACTTCTCAGGGCACAATCTATATGAGGGCACACGAGCGCCCTCCAAAAAAAAACAAAAAAAAAACTTGTGACTGCAGAGGTTTTATCAGAGTCTCAGAGGAAAAGCAAGGGGAAGGGAGCGAAGATGATGATGGATCCCAGTTTACATTTTACCTCCATGATCCCAGACTACACAGCACAAACTCCTTCAAAATATATTGTAGTTCATTCATGAAATTAATTTGGATCCACATAGCTACATGTAATTTATTTGGTTATGTGAAAATGTAAAAAAACAAAACAAAACACGCATCTTTGCATGCAGCTCCGTGAAATTGTTTACATCACGTCAGTCTTGATTCTGGGTGATTGACGGACGGTAGAAAAAAGGTCATGATGTCGAGTCTTTTTCATCATGGACAAAACACCAAAGAAGCCATCAGGTGTGTAGTTTGAAAAAGAAGGAAAGAAGATGAGGAGAAATGGGTAAAAGATTAAGGTTTGCAGGTCTCAATGAGTGACGTTAATTGTGCATGTAATGAAACAGTAGCCTATAGGCTGAGGCAAAAAGGTAAGGTTGATAAACAAACAAGGTTCGAAACACGAGACTATGACGATGACGTATGATATAAAAAGCGCTGGAACCTGAGTAAAGAACATCAACAAACTGGCGACGAGACAAGGAGAGAATAAATGCACAACGAATGGGGAGTGATAGGGTAATGGTGTGCACCAATGAAGAGGGGGCAGGGCAGACAGGGAACTGAGACAGAGACGTGTCATACCAAAATTAAACAGGAAGGACAAGACAGGAAATGTGAAGTTGCAAAATAACATATTGACCAGACAGAAAACATGACAATAATAGAATAATACAAATAATATGTTATATTCTTGTGTTTGTACGTTGGTGGGGTTTGGCGGTAAGGTTTGAGGAAGTGGGGAGCAAGGGATGATTCACCCAGGGAATAAAACTAGCCAGGACTGCCTCTGGGACAAGATAAACAGCCTACACAATCCTACTTTCTGACTTCTGCAAATATTGGATAATCACTGCACGCTCTAAATGTGAGTGCCGATTTTTGGAACAGAAAGCACATTGGCCGATGCAGCCACCGTACTTGGATTGAAAAACGCAAGGATAGCGCACCTCAAAACATACTTGACTTGAATTTTTTTCTTTCAAACCATTTTATTTCTGTAGTTTCACCCTATCCAGTTATAGTCATTGTCGTCGTGGTTTGAACAAGATGTGGTTGTACATATCTATGATTTTTACACTTTTTTTTTCCACACATGGAAAAGAAAGCTGGTTGGTCTCCAAAGAAAACAGTGATTTGAATTGAATTAAATTGGAGTATAAAAGAAGGGCAAGAAGACAATAATATCAGCGTGAAAAAGGAACAGAACGAGATAAGAACTTAAAAAGATTTCCTCAAGGGTTTTGATCCAATTGGAAATAAAGGTTTTTTCCTTGCATGTCTCGACAATGCTCTTCTCCCGACAGTTCAATCATTTTTCTCTTAATGATTAGACAGTTTTGTCCACCAATATTGTGAAGAGAGACTGGATTTTTTTTTTTTTCCTGTGTCACAATGAAATTCCCTTTCACTCCGGACTGGATTTTTTTTTTTTTTCCTGTGTCACAATGAAATTCCCTTTCACTCCGGGCCATAAGATGATTAAGAATTTTCAGCACTGAATCAAAACAAACTTGTTTGAACCAAATGACCACTATTGTTTTTGGCTATGTGGAGAAAATTTGCAAGCAGGTACAATGTCCAGAGATGAAAGTTTATCTGGTACCAAAAACAAGGAAGTATGGAAATCTAACAGTCTAAGAAGCAGAGGAACTACTTAGTAGGACTCTTTTGGTGATGTCACCCTGCCTCATTTGAGTTACACTTACCAGTGACCGCAGACTGTATATAATTACTGTCTGCCACTTTGTTTGTTTTATAGGCAGTGATGACCATGTTTGGAGGAGGTAACAGCTTGTCAATCGCAAGGCAACGAAATACAGCAGAGAATATCTGCCTCATTGTTCGATGTGTTTGGCATTCAGAGATCTCATATCTTTCCAGAAAGCCACTGCTCAACAGATGACTTTTGAACCATTTGAACCAAAGTATTTCAGCAATAACAGTTGCTGAAATAGTCTGAAATACAGCCCGTCTGACACCAGCATCAGAGGTCATATAAATCACCAATTTTTCCCCAATTATGGTGCTCGGATTGAACTTCAGCACCAACTTCTTGACCATGTCTACATGCCTAAATGCATTGAGTTGCCATGTGATTGGCTGATGACATATTTGTGAAAATGAACTATTGAGCAGGGCTACCTAATAAAGTGGACAGTGAGTGTATATTGTGGAGGAAGTCTCAGTAGACAGTTGCAATGCAATTTTTTTCTTATTAAAAAAAAAAAAAATAGTACTGTGATCTGCAGGGTACATTACCCTGTGCCTGTCATAACCTGACTGGCCCTCCCACCTCAATTTGCCACCACATTTCATCTCCCTCCCATACTACATACTCCATGGACTTTCCACCATTGGGGTGTCAAAAGTAGATAGGCCTCTTCTGACATTTACTTGTTACTATAAACACTCAGTTATTGGCTGAATTAGTCCCACTTCTGTCGTAATGATCCTAATGTTGCAGGATAACCTACTACCCTGTGAGGATTGTCTTCTTTCCTGCATCCTGTTATCACTAGTTTGACAGGTTGATAGTTTGTTTATCCTAAAAGAAGCAACGAGCTCCTGGTGCACCGCTCCCAAAGTCAAGAAATCATGTCCTCTTCACGAACCATCATGTCATCGATTGTATACACTCATTGATTACATAATGTACATCTCCATGAGTTTGGAACAATAATTCAATTGTAAGGCTTGTTAAGGCATAACATAATTTCCTTTGGGTTTATCAAGTCTGAGATACCTGGTCCAAATAATAAAGCTAATGCCGAAGTACCTGCAATCTCTCTGGAGGCCATCAGGGGGTCTCCAAACAATTCCAAGTTGGCAGCATGTCAGTCCACATTATTGTAAAATAAATAACGTCTGTTTTTTGGTCTTTTACTCTTTTAGTATTCATATGAAAAAAGCAACTTGTAAGCAACTCTAATGCATTTGCAAACTCCATGAAAAGCATGAAGATGGTCTTGATGCATCTACAACATCACCCTGTGCCTGTCGCTACCTGACCGGCCCTATCTCCTTGACTCGCTACAACATCTCATCCCCCTCCCACACCTCCAATCCAGTGCTGCAGCCTGCTGCACTCACACACGCGCACACGCACACACGCACGCACACGCACGCACACACACACACACACACACACACACACACACACACACACACACACACACACACACGCACACACACAAACACACAATCCTCTCGTGCTCCTCTCTGACTTTACTTTGCAAATTGTCTGTGTGGTACTCAAACAAGTGATCGCTTGTGTGCAAGTAGATATTATGCTGCTATTGCCACTGCGTATGGATGCATTTGTTATATGGATTCTGTCAGACCCAGTCAAACTGGCACAGGATTTCATCATGGAATCTATTCAGGGATGTATCCTGCCTTCAAAATGTTTTGGTTTTACATAAACATTTTTCTCATCCAGTTTCAATGATATTTCAAAGGAGTTAAGGAAAAAGTTACTTTTTGTTTATTTGTTGTTGTTTTTTGTTTGTTTGTTTGCTTGTTTTTGTTTTGTTTTTTTGCCATTATGTAGCTCTGGAAACCTTGGCCTTACTTTGGCCCCGAGAGATGCCATCAAATTGTAAATTGGGTGCATGGATCATCTCAGTGTGCTCACTTTATCCAAAGAGATATACTCAGAGAAGGTTAAATTAACATAGAAAAGACATTGCACAATCTGAAACTTAAAATTTCAGATTGTATGTAAAATCACAAAATTTAGTCATGATATTGGTATTGACAAATCCTGGTATTGTTTATTTATTGTGATTATGATGAATTGGTCAGAAAGACATGGAGACAATATAGATGAGTCTTGACAGGCCAAAGAACCATGTCAACAGGCAAGACACAGTAATTATACCGGATTACACAGTGGTATGACTGCTAGCATTTTCAGCCCACTGTTTTCAAAGTCTTTGCAAGTACACTGTGTGTATTCAAATATTTTGTTAGGCTAAATAGCACATAATATACTGGAGAGTGTAATTCATTACAAGCTAGTTGAGCTTTGTTTGCACTTTGTTTACACTGAACATTTCAAGATTGACTTCAAATATAGCTAAAGATAGATCTAACTTTCTGACGCAAGATTTATTTCTTTATTTGTATGCAAGAGCGAGAGGTAGCTGGGATAACAGATTTTTCCTGTGAAACGCAGATGAAGACTGATGAAGTTACAACCTACTTAGAAATATTTTATGACTAATAGTAGCAGGGCTGTACACTCCACTGTCAAATTATAGCTTTCCCATTAGCCATGAGACAAGTGTTAATTTCTAGCGGCTGTACTGCAGGGTAAACAGTTAGCAACCCTGCATTTGTGACTATATTACTGTAGATCATGCATTGCTAACAAAGTGTGGGTTTTGTAATTTTACAACCACATTTTTCTTTTAATTCAGTGTTATCAGCCTCCTCTGTAGGTGCAGAAATTACTTTGGGAGGAAAGGTCACAGGAGGTCGTGGTCTGAATGTCAGAGATATTTTCCCTGATAACCAGAGAAGATTGCAGGAAAGAGGAACTCTAGAAATGCAGGTTTGGTATTTGTCAACAATTATTTATAAAGATTTATCAACTGCATTTTGCTTTTTTTCCTGACTAAGTATTTCATAAACTAAATGGTTTATGTTACAAGGAAAAATCCAGTCCCTGTCAGCACCTGACAAAGCTCTGCTCCTGGAGGATTAGGTGCTGTGTCTGGAAAATGTGTGATTCTTTTCTCTACCCTTAAGGTCAGTATACTGACTTCAGGATTTATCGCCTATGTAAAACATTTTGTCAGACCCTGCACTTCTAAATATGTCTTGTCATCAAATCCGATATTGGGACATGTCTGTGCATATTCGCGTTCGTCCAGGTCATATTTATGTCAAGAACTGAATCAGGTCAAGTGGACTTGGTTGTGTGTCTGGATAGTCCATAACCAAGTTCAGGTGACCTGATTCAGTCCCTGAGATACAGATATTGGGAGTTTTTGAATAATCATACAGTTTATATTTTAATATTTATGTGCAATCTGAACAGACATGTTATTTACATAATAACCCAACAAATTCTACTTTTTGTAACTGTTTATAAATGTGGCTAAAACTGTGCAGACATGAGAGAGTTTAGCACTTACTATAGTGTGTACCCTCTTGTGAGCCTCGGAGCATCAGGTCTTAGACTGTCAGTCTTGGATGGACTGTTGAATTTAATTTTGGACTGTTTAGAATTGGACTCATTTTGATTCTGTTTCACCTGCAGATGAACTTATCCCTCTGGTTTTGTCTCATTTTGATGTCGGATCTGAACTGGTTCTCCCTCAGAGCTTCCTCATGGTTAATCAGTCATCTATGTTTGACATTCCACACGTGTACTTGCCAATAAATATGTAAAACCATAACCCTGGCCTGCCTTCTTCCAGGTCAACATAGTGGAGAGAAAGTAATATGGTGCCGGCAGTGTGTGACGACACCTCAAGGTGCTTTAATTGTTAAAAATATGATCAAGATGACAGTTATCAGCAATTTTGTCATTGTTATCTGCACATTTTTGATGTGATTTCTGCATATGCGGCATCTATTCTACGTTTATTCATCCTGGAAGAGGGATTTCTCTTTTGTGGCTCTTGCTGCAGTTTCTTATCGTTCTTTTTTCTTCTTTTTTCACTGTTAAAAGGAGGAAAAAAGCAGGATGTGGGATCTAAGGACAGAGGGTGTTGCACACTGTACAGATTCTAAAGCCCATTGAGGCAGTGTGGTTAGTGATTCTGAAATTGACTTGACATGAACTTGACTTTGAGTTATTTTCTGTTTTCCTTTGTAGTTCTGCCCTTGTGTCTCCCTTTTACTTGCTATGTGATTAGTTCAGTTTGTATTTCAGTCCTGTCTTCTGTGACACTTGTCATCAGAGTTTTTGTTCATTCATCAATGCTGTTCGTTGCAAGTTAGTTTTCACTGTGTTCTTTGGATCCATGAATTAGTTCTAGAATTGCGTTTTTCCTCCAAGTTGGTTTTGTTTTATTCTGTCTTGCCTGGCTTTCCTTTTTTCCTCAACTGGCCGCCTGTATCTGGTGTAGATTTTTTTTACTTATGCATACACATCCTTGTGTGCTGCCAATTATTGCGATTATTGCTGATTATTGGGTAACCATGACACAGACTCTTTACTTGGAAGGCTCATTCCCCTTCCCAGCCTTTGGGATGTAGCTGTAGTAATTTGAGCGCTTCAAAGTGTAGACACTCCAACTTTTGAACTTGTTGTTGTGCTGTCTAAGATTTGGAAATAAATTCAGTTTGTATTAAAGTTGTTCCACAATGTCAAAGCAGTTTAGGTAACAGCTGGAAAGTTATTTGTGGGTCTTACACCATTGTTATATTAAATAGTTGTATATGTCCTCATTTATCGATCTTGCATGAAAACCGGTGCAGATCTGAGTGCAGAATCGGTCTAACAACAGGACTTGCGTGTGATTTATGAAACATTTGTATCTGACCAATTCCAGCGTACAAATGATCGGGTCTTGATAAATGCAGCGGCTGAATCTAACATGTTACGCCCATGGTTACGCCCTAAAAATAAATAAATAAAATAAACTTTTCTGGAGATGGAAATCGGCATCCTCGCATCTGAAGTTGATCAAGACAAAGATGTGCTTTTTGGCAGTCTGAAAATGTGAATTTAATGACCTCATAAAAACACTGTGTGCAAGAGGATGATGGGGGCAGTCAACAGCGTTGCCGTAGGAACAGACTCCAGCTGGGTCCAAACAAAATTCTCAATAACTAACTTAACCTATGTCTAGTAATGATTTAAATGTTTCTTTTATTCTTCCACAGCTTAAAAGCTTGAGGCAATAAATAGAATACACATTAATAGAAATTAACGGAACCCCAAAGAAGCCTTAATAAAATGTTTAAATTAAATGTTGACCATTGTCTGTGTTTAGACTGCTTTTAGGCAATTTCACCAAGGATACTTTAATTACATTACTGATTAAATACTGCAGCACATTTGCAGAAGTTTAAGGTATAGTTTACATTTTAAAAGCGATTAATGAGGTCCTGTCTCCTTTGTATAGCCCCGAGTAGAGGCTGTGCTGGCCACGGTTCCCTGGGCACTGGCTCCTCTGGTGCATCCATTGCCCCCTGCGATGTTGTGCAAAACTGAACAGGCCAAAATAATGTCACGCACTTTCTCTGAATTAGACAGTAGTGTTCCCCCTGCTGGTCCAAACAGAGCCACCTGCCCTTGAGCAACCCGAAGCAACTGTAACTGTGTGTGCGCACAGTTGAACCTGTGCTCCTGCTTGGTAGCAAGGTTTGCCAAGTATCGCATTTATTATGTTATTGTTGTTATTTTTTTTTTTAAAAACAATGGTAAAAACATGGGCCTTTTAAAAATTCATTAAATATTCATGAAATCTTATTTTGTTTTATTCGTTTTAAGAATGCTTTTTGTTATGCACTGAATATATGGCAGCTTATGCCTGGATGACAATTGAGTTTTGTTTAATAATTTTTTCAGACTCAGTCAGATTTTGCTGTGCCGCACTGCAATTCCACAGACTCAGATTTTGCGTACACAAGATCAGGCCTGACGTGAGATCTGACCGTAGCTTACGCTCAGGTCCAAATGGTTAAATACTTGCGTGGAAATGGTTGTACACACCTTTTTCTGCCATACGTTCGTTTGATAAATGAGGGGAATTGTGTAAGGTGGTGTTCCTAATCAATAGCTAAAAGCAATGTCCGTGTTAAGTACTCAGATGACAAACCACAGTTGAAACCGGTAGGGGGGTTTTTTCGACTTTTTTTTACTGTCTGACATTAAATCAGACAAAAAATTTCCTGTTTTAGGTCACTCAGGATTACCAAATTATTTCTATCTGCAAAATGCCAGAATAATGCCAGAGAGAATTTCTTATTTTTTTCTTCAAAATCATAGTTTACATACAAAATGATAACTGTGACTTTCAAGAATTTTGGAAAGCCCAGATGATTATCATGGCTTTGAAAACTACTTAATTGACAGCATCTGAGTTAATTGGAGGCAAAGCTGTGGCTGTATTGTAAGGCACACCTCAAACATGGAAATCAGCCATGCTGTTAGGACGAGAATTGTGGACCTCCACAAGTCTGGTTCATTCTCGTGTATGATTTCCAGATGCCTGAAGGTGCCACGTTCATCTGTTCAAACAATTATATGCAAGTATACACTACATGGAAATATCTAGCCATTATACCACTCAGGAAGCAGACGGGTTGTGTGTCCCAGAGATGGAAGTGCTTTGGTTTGGAATGTGTGTATCAACCCCAGAACAACAGCAAGACTTCGTGAAGATGCTGGCTGAAGCTGGTAAGAGTGTCGTTATCCACAGTGAAACGAGTCCTGTACTGACATGGGCTGAACGGCCCCTCAGTGAGAAAGAGGCCATTTCTCCAAAAGCAACATCACAGTTTGCAAATGCACACAGTGACAAAGACCTTGATTTCTGGAACATGTCCTGTAGTCTGATGAAACTAAAACTATTTGATATAACGACAACCACTGCATTTGGAGGAAAAAGAGGGAAGCTTGCAGGCTTGAGAACACCATCCTTCCTATGAAGTACAGGAGTGGCAGCATCATGTTGTGGGGGTATTTTGCTGTAGGAGGGACTGGTGCAGTTCACAAAATAGATGGCATCATGAGGAAAGAACATTATGTAGAAATATTGAAGCAGCATCTCAAGAGATAAGCCAGGAAGTTCAAGCTTGGGCACAAATAGGTTTTCCAAATAGG
>CAAKHG010010686.1:7984-31802 GCA_901007715.1 Dactylopterus volitans | reverse complement strand
GGGTGCATGTGGGGGAGAGTGGGGAGGGGGGGGGGGGGGGTGTTCTGTGTGCATGCGATGATCGTCAAATTCAAGAATGCAAACAGAACAGCGCACGTGTTTGCGCGGGATATTCTTCAGCTCAGAGGAAGCAAATCGTCGAGAACGGCGAGCGCATCCTTGCAGTCTGAGAGGAGATGAGTCACTTCGCACAGCGTTTCCGAGCAGATTCAATAGACCAGCATGATGTTTGGATTATGCATTATTCTCACAATGAAAAAAACCCCCAAAAAAACAAAAAAAAAACTGTTTGTTTACATCTGCCCATGTGCGGCATACATCCCCTATCCTTGCAGCTGTATCTTTGCTGCTAGCGATGTAAGCGACACAGCAATGCAAGTTAAGTGTCAAGTACTCAATTAGCTTGTCTTTAAAACTGACTGGCTCAGTAGGTGCCGGCAAATGAGCCACAGTATAGAAATGTAAAGTGATGGGATTAGGCGTGAAGTAGCCGGGGAGGGAGAAGAAGTTAGTTTATTTCGAGAACAGCTTTGCACGTGAGCTCTCCGTTTTTGTTTTATTTTGCTGGATTTAATTGGTGCTCAATAAAACCAGACACGGCACCCTTGACTCCGCACACTGAGCAGCTTTTCATAGTGCAGCTGTTAATGCCAGAGTTGTTTTGTCATTAAATGTCTTCCCATAAACATCGTTCAAGTGCCGCGTCAGAAAGGCTCAAGGAAACCTCGACATTTAGGTGGGTTGAATGGGGCGGAAGGTGGGGTGGGGGAGGGGGGGCACGACGTCGCCTTTTGAGGGGCTGTTTTACGCTGGCTCGATTTTGATTTTGTGAAAAGAGAAGATGTGCTTCATGGGAGACGGAAACGCCGAATAAGATCTCAGGTTAACAAACACTGACTAGGACTAACTTATGTCAATGCCATATTAACAGCAACGATACGCTACCATGCATCAAGGGCTGCAGTAATAAATGTTGTACAAAGGCTCCGACAAACCGCAGTAAATTCTTAGAAGCAAGCGGAGGAGTCTGAAAGAACAATAAATGAGCGAGAAACGTCTGATGTCTATCGACAGTTCAGGGTCGAAGGTGCTCTCTTATTCCACAGATGATCCTTCTACTAACAGTTGCGCATGGAAATACTCAGAAATCTACATTTTCTTTTGCAGATTATTTAAAAAAAAAAAAAATGTTAAAATATGGATTCTTAGACTCTGTTTTAAAGTTGTTCAGGCAAAGTGTTTGGGGAAATTAAAACTTTTTTTTTTTTTTTTTAATACCCCAGCATAGCATAAGAGGAAAAAGGTCATACGGTGAGTAAAAGGACTTGAAACTACAAATTGACCCAATGACTTGTCTTATATAAGCGTGGAGTCAGCGGACGCACATTGACACTCATATTGGAGTCAAGTTTGTGACCTGTGATAAACACAAGCATAATTAAATTCATGCGGCAGACTGAGCCACATACAGCGCGCTTACATTCCACGGATTTGTCTGCAAGACACACTGAAACATCATTTTGGTAAATCTCCCTCTGTTTAAGAGCCTCCGAACAGACAAAAGGCATTATCATCAGCGTGCAGGCAGAAGATACATTGCAGGGTCTCGGGCTGTGATGAATTTCGCTAATTAATGAAGTGTGATGGCACCAGTACTCACAAATATGGTATCGTAAGAGGGGATACGACAGCCCGCTTTCATGGCTGGCTTTATGCAATTTCAAGACACAATGGTGCCGCTGAAGGCAGTCAGAAGGTAGACTCTCCCCTTTGTGTGCAAATAGACGTCTTTAGTTCAAACGCTCAAATGTCCTTCACAACCTAATCAAACAATTATAACTAGTAATTAAAATGCATGACAATTGCAAGCCGTTGCCTTGTCTTTACGACCCTTTAATAAACATCAGGCTCAACGCTCCATGAAACAATGCCGCGCACTTGGACAGTTAATCAGTCATTAACATTAATAGTGGCATTTTTCATTTGACATAAACAGCAATTGAGCGGAGGAGCGGGATGAGGCTAAGGAGCTGGGAGGTTACGTCTTCTCGTATTTTCTGATGGACAGTTGTCACGACGGCGAGGATGTAAAGATCAAGCAGATAAGAAGCCCCTTCTGGTTTTAGATCACAGTCTTCTTTGAATCCTCCGAGCGAAAGAAATCCGCGGGTGCTCGTCGCGTCGTGCCACGCCGGTCGCCCTCGCTGCCCTTCCAGATTTGAAAGTGACTCTCCTCCGCACTCCCACACTCCTCTCGAGTGAGATTGCGGCTCACGGGGTCGGGTGGATGAGACATGATCTGAGTCTGGTAGGTGATGACATTGACAGGAGCAGCCAGTGGCTCGGAGTTGAGCTGCGGGATATCTGAGGCTGGAGGTGGGAGCTGAAGGCGAGAGGTTGATGATCCTCTGGACTAGTCAGAACAAACATGTCCACTTATGGCCAGATGATGCGATGTGATGTCTCCCCCGGCCATTGTGGACAGAACATGCAGAGTCATGACCTGGTTTCATATCCCTCGGCAACAGAGGGCTCGGCAGTGTTTATCACGATCCTCCATTGTTTGCATATTATTTACTGAGACGTCCTCATCCTTGATGCTGCCAGCGTTTGGCTTGATTCTAATTGACTCGTAGTTAGAGGAGTTTTATAACTGGTTTCCACTGGAGGGTATAAAACAGTCTGTTGATAACTTACTCCCAAAATAGAATGGTACATTCTCCCATCTAATTTCAATTAATTCCTCTATATGAAAGGAGTAGAAGCAAATGATTTCCCTTTTAATTATGCTAGCAGAGCCGAGTGAGAACAAAGTCTAGGTTGATAGCCCCTGACACATTAGAGGCGTGCGTTATTCCCTGCGCTTGGGATATAATATGTTAAAAAAATTTCAAACGCTCTAAGTGCCCCGTAGATATTGCTTGGCTTGGAAATGGCGACACACGGTGAGGGCCTCTGCTAGCTGCTATTCACTTAATACAGGGCCATGCATACCAGGGGAAGCGGACTGCATTCCCCGGCGAAAGACAAATAATGACTACATGCGCAAGGCCTCCCTTTTTGAAGAGGTGCATTTGTTTTCAAGTCAAACGACAACCTGGAGGAGCGTTTGGAGCTGAGTGACTGCACATGGGAAATATTTCTGCGGGACTTAGCGCGGAGAGGCTTGTTTCCGCCTCGAGGATCAGATGCGAGGCCGTCAGGGTTGGCTTGGAACAAATTTCAAATTGGAGAGTACAAATAATCCTGAGGGCTAATAAAAGGTGGTGTTGGTGGTAGTGGTGTTGAGGGGGACAAATTTGAGGAGCACATGCTCAATGTGAAGCGTATTTTGGCTGCGGCGAGAGTGTGATCTTTCGCACTGGAGCTATTTTTAAACCATGACGTCTAACGGCAGGCAGGGGGTTGGGTTTTTGTTTTTTGTTTTTGGTTCTTTTTTTCTTTTTGACTGGAGTCAGCACCTCTGTTTCAGATCACACGGATTAGAGGCCAAGAATGAACAATGGGCGCCGGCCGCTGGCACAGAGACAAGCATCAGACCCCCTCCATCATCCACACTCTGCAGTAGGACAACATCTTTCAAGCACGAAGCAAGAGATTCCTTTTGGAAACACGATACAGCTGCCATACAAAACCCCCCGGAAACACCGCTGTGGCCTCAGACGATTCGGTTCGCCAACATCCCTCATCGTGGATTCAAATGTAGACAGCCTGCTAGCCAATATGCTCTTACTGATATACTTGGCTGCTCTGGGCTGAAGTGTCACTTGACTGCTTTGGGCGTCTATTGTCCATTTCTCCCTCTCTCTGTCTCTCTCTCCCCCATCTGCTTTTGGAGCGAAATCAACACAAAGTTTTCGGCATGCACGCGAGCCAAATTAGCGCAGCCATCTCTGCAGCCTTATTTGACTATTACCATCTCCTCCACAGCGCTAAATAATTTGGTGCCTGAATTTCCTGTGTGTCCCCCTGTGTTCTCATTAACTGCCTATTGTAGGATGCAATTCCGCTAGACAGCACCAAACACATTCAACTGAGCACGTAATAAATGGAGGCAATTTCGCCTTTGATACAAAAGAGGGATATGTTGTGGCGGTGGCTTTGCCATACGTAGCTTTTCTGCATTTTTCTGACAAATATTTCATCATTTGCAAAGGTTCCGGCTTCCAAAATGTATGAGGATGTCTGTTAAATGATGCAGACTCTAAGTGCAAGACTGAAAGCAAGTGAGATCAAATAGGCGCACGGAAGAGTGATAGTCTGGGTGCGTCAACAGTGGCAGAGCAGAACTCCAACAGCAGAGGTAACAGCCCTTATATTTCCCATGATATTTTCAGTATAATAATGTGTCAACCTGGGTTTGCTATGATTCTGCGGTGCCACAAGATGATTACCGGCTGTGCCATGCCTGTTCATCCCTGTGCCTATTTTTGAATAGGTTCCCTCCTCCAAAATACCCAGGTTTGTGTGTTGGCGTATAATCAGAGAGCTTATGCACCTGGGGATGTGTTCTCAACCCGCAAGACGATGCTGATCTCGGTGGTACATCAATCAATTTCATTCAAAGTGCAGAATCACCATGTGGCGCGATCCCGGTACTCTTTGAAATTAACAGAGTGAGGCAAACATGCGATGAACAAACAAAATAGATCCAAAATAAAAATAAAAAAAAAAAAACCTATGTCAAATCATCACGTCAGATGCGCTCATCGCCGGGGGGGCAAACCATAAAATCATCATGTTGCAGGAAAGTGCAAAAAGCCGCTGATAATGCAAAAGATTCAAAAAGTCGAACACTAAAACAGTCAAAGTAACAGTTAAAAAAAAAAGATTTTAAAGATTATTGTGTAAGATTTGTTACACAAGGTGTTTCCGCTGCAGAGCAACACAGCCACTTTGCTGTGCCACCTCGGGTGCAATCACCAAGTATCCAGGTCCAACTGATAAAGCAAGAAAAAGGGGGAAAAAAAAACAGAGCCCCCCCCTGGACCCTCCACATCAACGCAATCATCAAAAATGGTGCAGTCTTTCATCATGGAACACTGCGCCCATCCAGCTCTCAAAAACACAAATCCCCATATTCAGGGTACAATTTGTAGGAAAAAAAAAAAAAAAAAAAAAAACAGAGGGGGGGATCATTTTGAGAAACAATTTTATTCAGAAACATTACCGCACAACGGCGGGCCAACAGCAAGCCATATGGAAAGAGCTGTTCCTCGTGTAAGCGTCACACCAGGGGGCTCTCAAAACTTTTCTCTGAAAGGTCCAGATCTGAGTTTTATTCAAGGTTAGCGGTCTTGAACCACGGGTGTGATAAAATAACTTTTAAAAGAAGACGAAAAAAGAAAAATGCAGTGCACTATCCCTTTAAAGGCAGACAACTTTTATCCATTTTGACACTGCAGAAGAAAAACTGCGTATTAACAGAACGACGCTTAACAAGTATTAAAATGCAAATAAAGCGCAATGAGAGTTTCAGGCTTACACGATAGGCGGTGGGGCTATTTCAAACGTGACCTGAGCCACATGCATTCGCGGAAGTATTTGAATTCTTTCCCGATATAAGTTAACAGAAAATATGACACATCAAATGTGCTGTCATGGATTTATTTATTTTTTTGTGATTAATCGGGTATCGGTCAAAGTCTGACCGTCAGACGACGAAAACAGTCTGCTCTGATGACGCACTACAGCTCTCCTCAGCCGGGGAGATGCTGCTGTCCACCAACCGATCAGCAATGTCAGATCTTGTTTCATCCTCTGTCGTATTTTTTCTTGGGATTTTTGGTTGAGGTCTCTAAAATACGACGATATGGTGTCCTGGATTCTTTTTATTTTTTCTTCATTTGATTTTATCTGTTTCTTTAGATATTGTTTCGTTTTTTTTTTCCCATGTGGGTGTTTATGGGCCATTCTTTGTCTGACCCTTCACCCAAGACCATTTTGCCATGGGAGACCCTACCAGGGGCGGCTGCACAGGATAATTAGGACACTCAAACCCCTCCACCTCGATAAGGTGATCATCCACAGAGGGGTTGTAAGTTTGTATATTTTAACATTTGAGTTCAGTGAATTAATGATGTCTCCGAAGTTCAGTGACTCGACATTTTCAATCATAATCAGCACTGAAGAACACAGTCAAGGAATTTGGATTTTTTTTTTTTTTTTTTTACTCCATTCTCGGGCAGCCATGCCTGTTTCCAAGCATTTTTTTTAAAGTGTTGAAAAAAAAAAAGATACCTCTCAGCACTTCATATCACTGACAATTAGTGACCCGCGGGAGTTTATTTTGCAGCTGAGGGAACCCTGCGAGTAAATTGTGAGTGTTTCCGACTTCATCGCTCGTGATCTACTTGACTTTGCTGCTCGTCCAGGAGCTTCACTCTTGAAACCTCTGCCTCCTTGTTCTCCTCAGCACTCCAAACTGCCCACTGCATGTAACACCTCGCTCCGTTGCAGCTCGGCTCATCTGCCCTCCTCGAGCACTGACTCCTACATCGCACTGGAGAAGGAAAGATCACTGAACGCCCATGTGAATTTCTACAAAGATCCGATAAATGATAGGAATCTTGAGACAGGTATGTTATTTTCTACTGCTTCTCCCCCAGATGTTTCACTGCTCAGGAGCCGATCCTTGATGATGGGTGATGATTATTTATTCGACCAAACCTGACATTCGTCTTGTGTGGCCTCACCTTGTGCGCTCACTCCCATTATTCACTTGATGCGCATTAATTTACAGCGTGACAGAGACAATTGAGTGTTTATTGTTATGGGTTACATACAGGGGAGTGCACATATCTGAATCTGAATGTAGCTTTTGAGGTTCAGCAGCATTATTAATAGCCACGTGGGCAGCCATTAAAAAAAGAACGAGTGGATTTCTTGATGTTAGAAGACAGAGGTCTTATAAAATATACATTAGGGTGGTCTGCCGTATCTCTTGGAGGGCATACATTATATACAACACATGGGCAAACAAGCCCTTGGCCTCATCTTACAATCCAAATTGACACCTAGAATAAATCTGGGGGCTATAAAGTCAGATTCCGTCTTTGAAGCTCAGTGGATGCAGGAAATCGATCGCGGAATGTTTCCACATAGAATTACTCACAATAAAACCCAATTTGAGCAGGTCCTTCATGGATAGCTAAATATTAACACTTGGGTTAAAATGCATATTCTTACATTAAAAAAAAAAGTTGTTTGGAGGATTCTGTAATGATTTTGTTCAGAAATCCTTTCGTGCAGTGCTCCTTTGCCTCCGCCTAACAATGAAGGTCTGGTGAATATTGCAGAGCCAAAATGCCTCTGTCAATAATATGCACACATCTCCCATCTGTGAGGGCATTCGGGGATTTTCGGAGCGCTCTGTGAAAGCCTCGCTGACAGCAGTGATTAATTGACAAGCCGACTGGCTACTAAATTGCCAGAGATTATCATTATATTCAGCTTTCACCTTAAAGCACTGAGACATCTTTAGTCTTCTTTTTGGTGGACACCTCGAGCACTTAGGCATCGTAAACATTAAATTGTCACACGTTCCTCGTCACAGGGGTTCAAAAATCTGCTCTGATTTGCTGCAGCAAAACATTTCCATCACGGGCACATCACAAAGGTATTATGCCTCTGAAGAATTCATGTAGACAGCAGCCATTTAAAGAGATAAAGGCTGCAATCTTTTTTTAAAACACATTAAAAGATAAAATCTGATTATTATTTTTTTTTTAAGCGTTGGTCTCTTTCTCTCCTTCAACTATTTTTTGAGAGTGAAAATAGAGATATCGCTCTAATGTCGCTGAGGGTAAATAATATATAGCTGGAGCCAGCAGGCACTTAGCCTTGCTTAGCATACATACTATAAACGGCTGGCTGTGCTCCATCCCCAAAAACAAAAAATGCCCACTGATACTTCTAAAGACCAAAAATTGACACGTAGGATCTCATCTCTGCTAAACAAAATAATGTTAATTATAATCTGCAATTGTTTGCACTGGATGACGTGCTGCTGATGTGCTAGTCTCACCATGACACGGTCCGTTAAATAACACGCAACATGCATGTCACTTCAGTTCACTGCATCGCGATTAAGATGCAGCATAAATGTGAATATAACGATCGTGATTGCATTTCCACCTTTGGGAATGAGCCGTTATCCCGTTGAGCGCATCCCCGTCCACCAAGCCCCTTGTGCGGCAGCCTCATGTATCTACAGCCGCCCAGAGCACAAAAACCGCTACAGATCCGAAGGCGGGCCAGTGTTTCCCCAACATGTCGAAAACAATAACACGCAAAAAATCACAGCATGGTACGAAGTCAGTGGCTGACATTTTTCAGGCAATGACTCATGTTCCGCTGCAACAACTCCTGAAGGCCACCATAGGTTGTCCTACACGCTGGGAAATATTTTAAGCTAAGCTCCGCTAGCAAACATGTCACTTTTTTTATTGTGAGCCCGCAGTTGAGAGGAGTATTCTGCTTCAAAAACGAATAGGTACAAAAAAGATAAATTAAAACAAACTGACACATGGGGAACCCATGTCATTCGTGATCGGAGGGCGCACGCACGAGGAGCGACAGAGGCAGACCAACGCCCGCCTGGATGCACATTCTTGTAGGGCACGCATAAGCATAATTTTAGATTTCCATAACACGACGAGAGGAACGTTTTGAGATCGCTCCGAGTTGGCTTTCTAGGCGAACATCAGTGGAGACGCAAAGCTGAGGCAGTACTCCCTTTACCCCACAGGCCAAATTTCAGATGTCATTTTTTTCAAAGGCCAAGATGGTCCAATTGATGTTTGTTTTGTTTCAACGTCGACATAAGCAGTCGAAACAAATATACCGACGATCTGTGTCAGGAGCCTGCAATGAAAGCAGACATATTGCTCCATGCAAACCTTTCTGAGTTTCACTTCAAAGTCTCCCCAACATGCATCCTTATGCTGGGTTAGTGATATAAAACAATAAAAGGCTTACATATCAAAAGCAGGGAAACATAAAGGCGCCCCCCACCCCTTTTTTTTTTTTTGAAGGTGCCACGGGAGCCGTGGAAGAGTGTTCTTAAAGAGCCTCATCAAACTATCTGTGACGTCAACGCCGACCCGAGCAGACAGCCGACGTGATTGAAAGACTGAGCGAGCGTGGCAGATGACTGCGAGCTGCACACAAAACACACAGCAGAGAAGCAGATTAAAATGGGAGAGGAAGGCAGCCAGGGCTTTATTCTTCTTCCTCTTTTTTTTTTTTTTTTTTTTTTTTTAATAAATAAGCGGATTCAGGTTCAATTTTTGAAATTCACTTCCACATTCCCAATTTGATGCTGATTTCTTTCTTTTTTTTCTTTTTTTTTTAAAATCTATATCACATTAATTGCAAAAAAAATGTTCGAGGGACCTTTTTTTTTTTTCCTTCTATTTCTAAAGGCCCTCCATGAGACACCAAACAGACACTTTTGTCGGATAAGAGCTTTTGACTGATATCAACTTGTGCTACGACAGAGCGCCGCTGTCCCATTAGTCGAGGGCAGGTTGGCACAACATCCAACTACAGAGATGGCGTACAAATCCATCCGTGTTCTCCAGACAGTGATAATCCCCGCTGATCTGCTCTCTGCCTCTCCCCCATCCTGCCCAAGCATCAGACAATGGAGAGGGAGGAGGTGAGAGACAGAAAAGAGTCAGACACGGGGAAAATACAGGGTGTAAGGAAGAAAGGGAGTAAGCGAGAGGTTCGAAGAGACGCAGAGAAATGTGGACTAAGCAGCACTCAATCAGCCTCCCCCGGTGATGTCACAAAGGCTCGCCATGCTGCCATGATGCACATGATATGCTGGAGCGGATTAAGCGGTAATCACAGGGGTTTGGCTGTCCTCATGAGGGAGTATCTGACTGTAAATCCCTCCTCTCCCACCAGCAGTTGAGCCCTCTGCTGGCTTCTGCGAGGGATGTACCTGGGCATACAATCAACGGCGTTGGCCAGGATTTAAAAGCACTTCTAGGAAGAATTAATCACGAAACGACAAAACATAAACAGCGCAACCAAAAAAGCTGTGCCGGGCTTTGACCAATTTAACCTTATATGTTTTATGTGAGCCACGTACTGTATTTTCAGGACTGAAAGAGCTATTAGAAGTGACAATTTCATTCGGACTTTTTTTTTTTTACCATAAGCGGAGCAGGGTCAACGTTGGGCGAGGCGGGGAAATATTTCCATGCAGTGTTCTGCATAACTTAAACCTCAGCGCACATCCAAACACGGCCACATTATCAAAGACACTTGTTTTTCAAAGTGGGAGATACAGGTGAAGGTGAAAAATGCCGGGGGTGTCAAGGAGGCCGTCCTCCGTGTCAGGCGGTGTCCCTGTGCCTCCGAAACACGAAGTCTGTACAGATAAATCATAATCAGCACGGCCAGAACGATGAACACTTGCTTTCACTGAGCGCGGCTTCTGAAAATTTTTCAGCACTAATTCATATAAATGGCAGCATGAATGGAGGAGAATTTATCGAAGGGCTGTTGCATTCTATGGCGTCGGTTCATTCTGGGTTTACCAAATTGAATTGAATGAGGCTTTCCTCTCGTTTTTTGTTTTTTTTTTTTCCCAATAAATTACAACTGCCATCTTTTCATTATTGCTACAGCATTTTTGACTTTGATCAGTGTGAAAAATCACCCGCCTGAGTCTGAAGTTAAAACCCTGTATTCCATCAACTGCGGGCACAATTGAACTGTTTGAGCTATTCTGTTTGGCCCTGAGCGAGTGGAGTTTTCTGAATGGATGCCAAGCGTTTCCAGTACAGTAGGTTTTATCAGTGGCTTCCGTCCTCTCTGGTTTCTTTCTCCTCCCTTCAGTCTCTTTATAAAACACATACGTCCTTACAGGGTTTTTTTTTGTTTTTTGTTTTTTTATTGCCATGGAATTGTTGCGGTTTGTTCTGCAGCATGATACAGAGAGGGACACCGGGCAGGTAAATTTGTAAATGCAGTTTTATGTCTCCGTTTCAGCCATCTGTCCACTACAGTAAGTCCTCCTCCAAAAATAGAGCTTTCAAAGCTGCCAGGGTGTATATAAACCTAAAAAAAAAAAAAAAAACCCACAAGAAAAGCCATCCTTGTGTTTTTTTTTGTGGAAACTGAGCTTTTGCAAAGACAAAGAGGAAGCTGCTCGGCAAGGAAGTGGCCTCTAACATTCTGTGTGATCGCTCATTTGAAATGTCAACACACAGCCGTACACACACGGGAGCTCCGTCATCAGCCTGGATTTGTGTTGATTTTATCACAAATGTAAAAAAAAAAAAAAAGATTTTTATCGGTGGCACAGCAGCT
Source organism: Dactylopterus volitans (assembly GCA_901007715.1). Taxonomy (NCBI): domain Eukaryota; kingdom Metazoa; phylum Chordata; class Actinopteri; order Syngnathiformes; family Dactylopteridae; genus Dactylopterus; species Dactylopterus volitans. The sequence continues at coordinate 20,474 of CAAKHG010010686.1, read as the reverse complement.
TGGGAGTCAATGCTGTCCACGGGTTTCCAGCGCTCGTTTGACAATGGAGAAATACATAAATGAGAGAAACGATATTATGACTCTGGCTGCATTAAAACACAGTGTGTGATTAGCGGAGATGGAATGAGCCGTCACTCAGCAGAGTGACCAGCTCTGGCGCAAGCTGTCCCGCAGTCCGTCCCCGATCTATAATTCACATTGATTTTGTCAGATGAAATAAAATGCGCCGAAACCAATCTATCAACAGACCTAATTCCCGTGTAAATGATTGTCTCGGTTTTTTCTTGAAATGTGCTCGACATTTGACCCCCCCCGCGGAGTCACGGGCCACTCTTGCTAAGCCACACAACACTTGCCGGGACAGGACAGCTGGCTGACCCCACAACACTGGCTTAATCCCAGATCTCTGATCCCTGATACCTCATCTCCCACCCCCATCTCTCAACTTTCAATCGTGTGCCGGCCGTCCACTTGTCTCAACCCATCTTTCTCTTTCCAGCCAACGGTCTGCTGGCGTTTTCTCCTCCCCATTCCTGCACCTGCCCTCTGCGAGCTACAGTCTATAAACATCATTCTTCTCCGGGATGCCTGCTGAACTCTAGATGGTCTCCGCTCGTCTTTAACCGCGGGGCTGCACGGGCAGCACAGTCGCAATGCCTGGCAGTATTGGTCTCAGACAGCAAAGGAGCTGAGGTAAACATGGGGCACATGTGAAGACCACTGCATAGGTGGTTGTGTCTATAACATGGATTCCTGAATACTGGATCATCATCAGTTTTCCTTATGTTATTTCACTGAAAAAGAGAAAGCACATGTCATGGTTGAGCTGCATTAACAAACACGCCGGGAGTTTTGAATGAGAAATAATGGTCAGCTGTCACATGTCCTCTCAATAAAGGGCTGGCATTTGTGCTTAGTTGCGGATTACTTGCGTATTTTCATGATGTCACATTGCTGTGTTCTGTGCATATGGAGGATGAGTTGTTTTTTTTTTAACTTGCATCAAAGTCTCAATTACCAAAACTTTTGTAGAAAATCATGCAAGAAGTTAACTGGAAAACACTGGGGAGTTGGAGTTAATTAACTTATCATTTCTTTTCAAATAAATTGCATAGAATGTTCAATGAATTAATAGATTTCATAGACTCTATAGACATAAAAATATGCAAAAGTGCACGACATGGTCCAAGTACAGTTAAGAGAATGAACGAGACTATAAATGAGAGAAAATGAAATATATTTATTTATCAGTAATATTGGGAAAGGACAAAAACTTGTATACTGTCGAAATCGATTCTGAGGTATATCAATAAATACATAAATAGTGCTTTGCCTCTATACTTTTGTCGGCTTTCATTGTTTTTCCTTTCAATTTGGACTCGCTCCTCTTCATAACGTAAGTACCGAGTCCATTATTGTTGTGATTTTCTGTCTCTAACGTCCTCTCATAATATCATCTAAACTAGCTCGGAACTTCATATCCTCCACTTCCCCCGTTCTGTTTTTCAGAATATAAATATAGACAGATTCAGTCAGTCAGAAACGTTCAGTTTTCGAGCTGCACTTGCGGTTGGTCCAAAAATCATAACACACAGTTGCAACAGACGACGCACACAAACTTTTGATCGATACGCATCAGTCGTTCTCCTCCGTTAAAATGATTCTAATTCAAAACCGTGTCCTTTTCTCACATCAATCATTTCAGACTTCACATTAAAAAGAAAAAAAAAAAAAATCAAAGTGAAAGTATACCCCAACCAAAAAAAAAAGGAAATCGGGCAGATGACTTTGATGCCTTAGCGCATGCACATCGGCATCAGACAAGGCTCGGCTCCTGGAGGTACCGTAACATTGACTACAGATTCGCTCTCTCCATTACTCTCTATTCTGCGCTCTGGCTCGACATGGACTTTGCGGAGCGGCGGCGAAGAACCAGAAAAAAAAAAAAAATATATATATATATATATATATATATATATCTCAAAACAACATTTGGGAAAAGAAGCAGCGCAAACATAAACATCAGATCTGATAGCAGAAGCTCACGGCGGGCGGCGGAAATCTACCTCTATTTTTAAAACATTTGAATACGTTTTCCTCTTTAGCTCCGACACTGTGGCGAGCCTCTTTTTCTTTTTTTCTTTTTTGTTATCACATAATTACAGGTACAGGACATGAATCCTGCACTTGGGGGTTAAGGTGAGAGGACTTTTATCTTTAATCTGCCATTATGGGAGAAAAAAGAAGCCCGCTGGAAAAAAAAAAAAAAAAGCTCTGTCCTTTTTTTTGGTCAGTCCTCAGAGGGTATAATGAGTAGAACTCGGAGAGAATAGCGGGGATTAATGTTCCTCGCGAAGACACGACTGAACAGCAATACATCAGACCCTGCACAGAGCTGTTAGAGCACGCGGGATGACAGAAAGACTGAGACTGGCAAGGGAAAAGCAATGTGGTCTTGCCATTTTTTTTTGACAACAACAGATGTTGTAATCCCGGCCGTGTAGCAGTGAAGGCACATATCTGTTGTCTGGAACTGCTGGCCAGGGGTTTTTTTACGGCGACGTTTTTGTTTTTTTTGTTTTCTTTTCCCACAAGCCCCCGCTTTCATTGTTACCCTCCTGTGGTTATCTCATGCAGATGCTCTGTGTAATGTCATGCATTCTGTAATCGCGGGATTACAAGTAGTATAACCCTGCACCATCATGGTCTTAATCATGCCCCCTCCATTCTTGCAAGCATTCACGGCTACATGAATGTTATTTTAACCTACAATATCACATGACAGCAGGAGGTCACATTTGCACCTCTGCTGCTGCTGTGAATTTGATAACCAAGAATGCACTTTACACATCTCCCCCACAAAAACCCCCAAAACAAAACAAAAAAAAAAAACTTCATCTCAGGGGCGTGAATAGCAAACATCAGTAAATTAGAATATTTATCACATGTGCCCTATTTTTCTTCTGTCCTATTTTCCTGCTGCAATGACTTAATTTCCCTGCTGGAATCATTGAAGCTCATCCTAATTTTAATCTGGATAAATTTCCTGCGTTTTGTTTTGACTGCGCAGCAGCCTGAGTCGCGGGAGAGATGCGAAAGGAAACGAGAGGCGCGCCGAAAGACGGCATGAAACAGGAGCAGAGAAGAAGAAGAAGCATTATTTTTGGCAGCCTCTGCAGGCATCCCCCATCACTCACTGTCATTACCATCCACTTGTGAGTGGAGGGCCTTGTGGAACACAACCTGGCAGCACTGACAAGCCGGGACTCCTCCAACGAGCCAGGTTCATGGTTTGGCCCTCGATGCGGCTGAGTGGCCAAAAAAAAAAAAAAAAAAGCATTTTCACAGTGATATGTGTTCACTCCTTTCTTGGTCTGCTACTTAATTTGCGTCAAATAACAGCTGCCCTTTTCCATTCCCGCTAGACTCTTATTATTTTATCAATGTCTGCAATCTCGGCTAATTTACATGTTTTTCACACTCAAATTCAGCGTCTTCTTGTCCAGCTGTGGGAAATCTTTATCTTAAGTAATATTTTGCTTTCCGATGGTTTCTGACCCGTATTAAGCTCATGCGGACTTGGCTTGCTTGAGACTTTGCATGAGATTTTTGCCGACACCAATTATTATTCTGCTGTGGGAAATTACATGTCTTTTTGCACCCTGGTGAAAATAGAAACATGGGAGCAAATCACCTATTTACTCCCAGTAACACCCTGTCATCTCCACAAAGAAACTACAAGCAAACAAGTTTATTCACAAAATTCTGCATTATTCCGCCTGGCCTTCTGTAAGAAAGTTTGTCTGGCAAAGTTCTCCCATGTACGTGGACGCAAACGTCATTGTTGGTTACAGAGCGTACTTTACTTGCTTGTTTGCATTCCTTTAAAGCAAATAGCAGAGACATGGACGCTGGCGATGCCGTCCATGGAAAAATAGTCCCACACTTGGTTCAGCTTGCATAATCAGACCGATCAATGGTGCCTCATCAACAGTGGAGAATATATGATCCAAGTGGTCATCAGAACTTGTCATTCTCCGCGCGTACGGTTGCTGGATTTTTGAAAATGGTCTGTTGTTGTCACAAAGCAGTCTGCATGTGGTGAGACAACTTGATCCCTCTGGATAGAGAACGTGGCTGTGTTATAGCTGCACCGCAGCCAGCGGAGTTAATTGCAGCCATTCTAGGAAATGCTCTTGATTCCACCAGAAGCGCTAGTGAGCCTTTAACAGACAATAGATCAATAACATCAATAAAACAGGCCAATATTGCCATGGATGATTATGCACAAAAAAACAAGGCAAAACCAGCCAGTAGAAAAAAGTCAGGCAAACAATATTCTCTGCTTGTGTGGAATTCTTGTGTTTGGACTATATGTCTGTGAGTTAACAGCCCAGCGATAGAAAGTGAGGGCGAAAAAACGTTTCATCGGTGAATGGATTTTAATTCCGAAAAGAAAATCCACCGAATAGAAATTCACATTCACATCTCCAAAACAACGCAAAGCCTTCAAATGAGCCATTTAACCTTCAGCTGCTTCACAGTGGCTGCTCAGTGGACAACTCCAGGAGGATGAACCAGGTCTCTCACTATGAATCCAGTGTTTCCACTGCATGAATGAATGAATCAGGGCTATGCTTTTAAATTCCCAATGAGAGATACAGCAGGCTAGATTTTATTCATAATTGAATAAGGGGATTCGATTTTTTTCCCACAACGGGGAGGAGGTTGAGAAGTTTTCAAAGGCATGATGAAAAACGATGCATGGAGGGGAAAAAAAAAAAACAAAAAAAACAAGACATTGGCAGAGGGCTCCCTTGTTTTGTGATGCTATGGGCATTTTTTTCTTTCCGTTCATGCGCAAAATTAAATCCTTCATCAGGCTTCCTGCGATCACTAAAAAGACAACCAGGATTACGGCTGCAGCTCTAGCCGGAGCGAGTCCTGTAAACAAAAAGCCGGAGCCAGAAATGACTCACAAAAGGTAATGTGACCGCGGCGCTGAGTGAGTCAAAAGCTTACTTTCCCTCTGTTATTTGGAGCATCATTACACATCATCTCATCCTTGTGCTCTCAGCCTAAGAGATACTGTACTGCTTTGGCTTTTCATTGTCCCGGCATTACTGATATCTAACCCGACACGACATCCGTTGTCTGGGCTTGTTATATATTCACTGGTAACAGCAGAGAGAGGCAGAGGCAGACGTGAATAGTGGAGATGACATGCAGAGACATGAATTAGTGCTTTGCATGGGAGTGTGAAGTGCTCCAAATAATCAAAACCCATAAGAGCTCAATTGCCACTGATTGCACCTGCCGTCAGGAGAATTGCTCAGGACATTGCTGAGAAGATATAATATTATAATATTAATAATAAAACCTCCGCATAGACATGGTTTCGTTACAGTGACTTACGTGAGACGGCCCCGCGACCATACATGTCATCAGATCTGAAAATGCGAAAGTGATAAGACGTTCACCGCCTGGCGTTCATTCGACACCATGGCTCTTTTTTTTTTTTTTTTTTTTTTAATCCCCTAACTGCCTGCCTTATCTCATGTTCCCTGTGCCGCACTTACTAATAATACATTCAGATCTGAAATTCTCATGATGTTGATGGTGATGATGCGAGTGCAGCTGATGAAACTGAAATCCTCATGACCGTCACTCCTGAATCAAGAGGTATCGGGGGCCTCCTCTGCTGCCGTATCAACGTGTCTGAGGCCGTTTTTTTTTTTTTTTTTTTTTGATGCAACATAGTGCAGAAAATAATCCCATCAACCAGGTTTCATCACAGGTGTTTTGAAAAGAGCACATTTCTATCTGGATACGAAAGGACACAGCCGAGCATGCATAAGCAGATGGCAATCTAACAGTGCAGACCTCCGCCAAGGCCGATAGCCCACTCTTGCTATTATATGCAAATCCACAACTGCAAGCATCATGGTGTTCATACTGGTGGGCTTTGGTCAGATCGCGCACTGTCCACGTTGATCGGACGGTATTTCCGTCTCCAGTCACCATCGATCTACCTGCCTGGGTTGCTGTAGTAACGACACGCTGTAGGAGTCGGTAAGTATGTACGATGGCGACACAGTTTATCAAGATGGAAGCATGAGGAGTGGATATACATCATCTCGCCCACCAGCACAGAGCCGCAGCGCTATAACCGGTCTGTCGAGCTGCATAAACTCTCTGCAACAGAGGATTCTGGGATGCGTTGCCATGCTTCAGTCCTCACTGAGCAGCAGCAGGCAATTTATTTTAATGTCAGTCCATGGACTGTTGTTCTTGTTGTCCTACATCACCAGAGCTGCTCAAAATTTGCCGCTCTGCTGCCCAGCCGCTCTTAGACACTTTCATCACTCGGGAAACTGACAGTTATTGTATGTCACGTGAGCGGTGAGTGTTTTAATCCGATTTGAGTGGACAGAGCGTCCAGACCGAGATAAATCTGTATCCAACTGGAACAGCACTCAAAACCACCTACAAATGTGTTTCGGGTCTGTTTTTCGTTTTCTTTTAATCTTGCCTCTAAGACTTTTTAAAATCTGGATATGCCAAAAATTCGAATGTGGGCTGGCTGAGTGGACAAAGTCTTAGAAATATCCCAGAATTCCTTTCAAAAAGGTCCATGTCATACTGTATTTCTTGAGAAATTAATGAAAACTTCATGTGTTCTTCCTCAGTCCGTGCATTATCCAACAACCATGTTCCTTGAAAACTGGCCAAGCAGTTTCCATGTAATCCCACTGACAGATAGACTTGCCTGTGCTTATCTGACTTTATCTGTTTTCATATTTGCATTTGTTTATATGTATGCATGTTTATCTGTGCTTATGGGCTGCTGCTTGTGCTTATTTGATTTTATCCGTTATCATGATATGTGCATTTGTTTGCATTCATGCACCTTTATATGTTGCTTTTCCTTATGTGATTCCATCCGCGTATGTGCCTTTGTTTGTGTTTATTCAAATGTATCCGTGCTTCTGCGCTACAGTTTATGCTGATCTGTTGCTGTGGTATGTTTATTTGTTTGTATTATTATTATTATTATTGATGGATGTAAACATTTAAATACTTATTTAAAGCAGAAACATGTTTCTTTCCTCTCCTGTTCATCTATTCCTTTTAGAAAAGAATTATTTTTGCCCTGCAACAGAACTCCAGATATCAAAAGACGGATGCCTGGCTGGGTCTGAAATGAGTAAAGCCAAGCGAGTGTCCTGTTAATTCTTCACTGGAAGCTCAAACCATAAGAAATTGTAATGCGCGCTGGTTTCAGAAGATCACTGCGTGGGCGCGATTCTGTGTCTATGCATGTTCACGTTTCTCATCGACTCTCCGAATGACCTTTGCATCTTTGTAGCAAATTCATCTGAAACACTTAAATTTGTGCTGAATTTTGAACCGCATGATAGATTAAAAAAAAATGAAATGCTTAGATGTGAAGCCCTATATTAAAAAAAGAAAAAGTATATATCAACAGACAAGAGTTCACACACACACACACACACACACACCCTAAAGCTACTGTATTTGTGTCTAAAAGCAAAACACTAGAGCCACAGATTCAAAAGTATATTATAGATCTCGGCTGCACAACACCAGTTTCCTCTAAATCAATCATAGGCAGTTTTATTCTAGACAAATTCAGATCATCTTTCAATTTGCCAAAAGAGAATAACCAGAAATGAATTTCTTGTTGTGATTGGGAGCTGCTCAGCACTCCTGAACTGCACAATCAGGAGATAAAGATGCAGGTGAGATTTATTTTCCAATATGGGTAAATTCCGAAAGCAATATAGTGCCTGAGAGTGGTGCACGTACGAGGCACCAAAGCATCCCTTGACTCGATTGCACTTGCTATTGTTGGCAATGGTAAATGCTGCTCACCTTCATTCTGCAAAACTTTTAAACTGCCGGGCTTCATCTTCACTCTTGAACGCACCTAAACACTCCACCTGATCAAGGTGTTCCTCCCGCCTGGTATCTACAAAGGTGCATATTTCATCCTCAGCTCGGTCAAATTAGCAGAAAAGGACGGCAAATGGCCCCAGAGAACACTTTAATGTCTAACAGGCAGGCATGTGCACCAATACCCTCAATAACAAAGCATGTAATCCTGAATTAGTTATGCTAGGTTACTGACCAGGTCACAGTGGATTCTGATGAATAAGGTAATAACCTGTCTTCAAATCAATGACTGCTGTAATTAAAATGAGCCAGTGTAATCAGATGAAAGAGGGAGCGTGTACCCAGCCAAGCGTGCGCCGTCATCACTCAGCTGGTTAAATCGTACAGAAAAAAAAAAAAAAAAAAAATGCATTATTCGTCAGCTTTCTCTTTGTAAGAAGCTGTCTGGCTTTAAATGGGCTGCATTAACTGTTTATAGCACTTCTATCTGTTCCAGCATTCATTTACCTATTTGCACGCCGCTTGCAGATGCTGCCATGCGAGATGCCTGCTCATCAGGATTGGCAATTAAAGGTTCTTGCTCAGGTCCACTCAGGCCTCTGGAGGAGCGGCGGATCGAAGCTGCCGTCCATTACATGCCCTCTCCTGAGCCTCTGCCCAGGTGTCGTGTCATGGCTTTGACATAAGATAAATACTAGGGTTTGTTTTTTTTTTTTTTTTCTTGTTCAAATGTGTTCAAGCATAATGAGGAAATATATTTATTTCATTGGTGGTTTAAGACAAAGGAAAAGAAAACCCTGTCGCAGAGCTTTTTTTTAATCTACCGCAGTTTCAAAAATACCTGGTTCCCTTGCTGGATTCAACTGGATTTACCTTTCTGTTCTGCATTCCAAGAGTATTAACAGTGTGGTGGAGCTTATGAGGCAGGTAAAGAGATCTTGTAATGGTAATACTTTGCGTGCCCTGCATTTAAACAAGCGTAGGCATGGCACACTCCAGCCATATTATCCCATGTGGTGCATAATAATATTGCATTTACGTCAACCCTTTTTAACAGCCTTCGGAACTGCAGAAGGGCCCAAAATGACTCCCACTTTACACCGGTGTGCTGGACTGGAGCAAATCGCTCGGAAGCTAGTCACATTTTCCAGTTAGTAACAGATTCACTGGTTAAAAATTAGTGGGCAAATATCAAAATCGAAATGTTTTATATTTCCTCACCTCCAGTCATCACATCAAAAATGTCACTGTGGGAGATTTTCCACTTTTTTTTTTGAAAGTTGGAACCTGTAATTTTCAATTCTTAGTGTAATTATCTTTTTTGGCTTTTTTTTTAAGGACTTATTTGAGAGTGCAAATTGAACACTTTCAGTCTGAATTTGGCCTTGATAGGTCTTCTAAGAAATAGTTGGGGGAGTTCTTTGAGGAAACTGACTATTATCCCTCAGCAGGTACTACACATACATGACAGAATAAATTAGAGGGGAAGTTGGTGTGTGCTTGAACAGAAAAATGAGTCAGATCGACCCTCTCATTTCCTGCTCGTCGGACTAATCAAGGTGTATCATTTCTTATCCTGTCTTATCATCTGACTCTCATCATGAATGCAAGGATGTCAGGATTACCACACATGATCACAGTTGTGCAATCACAGTTGCACACCAGTCCGGTTGCAGTTGACATCCATGTCTGTCCTTACGGTGCTCAGTGAAGACGTTGAACGACTTAGAAGAGTATCATCTCTTCATCATTTTATCCTCTTACGACACTTGCGTGGAAATTTGTCATAATCAGCGTCTTACATTGAGAGTTACAGCGAATAAAACAGGCTTTTGTGAGCTCCTGTGATCTTGATCTTTTACCTTTTGACAACCAAAATCTGATGAGGTAATCCTTGAGCTCCAGATGACATTTGAGCCAAATTTGGAGACTTCCTTTCCAGGCCCTTATTTTATTCATTTATTAATTTAGGTTTTTTGATACTGCGCTCAGAAAACAAGGAGAGACTTGAAGTCACTTTGGCCTTGATCTTTAACTTCTGACCACCAAAATCTAATCCGTTCATCCTTGAACCTGAGTCTAGGTCTGTGCCACATTTGACAACTTTGGTGGAAAACCTGAAAACATAATGGCTACTTCCTCGGCTATCGCGTAGAACAACACCTAATTCAGACAAATCAGTGGTCGGTGGACACTCACACAAGAGGGTCATGCTGTAGAATTTGCACGCTGCGGACTTTGGAGGAGACTGGCCAGCAAGAAGGACAATCTGAAGGAGATGATATGAGAGCTTGGAGTGCAACTGTGCACTGTATTGTTGTTGTAATGCTGTGTTTGTGGTTCTTGCTCCAGGCGCCGTCTATGCTACAAAGAAGGTAATGAGTCTACTCCCTAATTTACTCACCTTGAGCCATCTTAACAATTTACAAGATAGCCCCAGTGTTTGCCTACCTAGTGTGCACAAAACTTCCCCCTTGTATTTACAGGAGAGGCTGTGCTTTGTGGTTTGTTTTTCACCTCAGCGGGCAAAGAGGGTTACAGTCGCAGCGAGCGAGCGTTTGGATGAGCGGAGTGCACGCACACGCGAGAAAGCATCGGGGTGAGTGTGTGAATGTGTGTCTTTAAACTTTAAAGAGCGCCTGCGAGATAGCATAGATGCGCGATCTGAAAGGAATAATATGAAAGGGGCATACGGGCTTGTAAAGATGCGACGGTGTTTTGGTGGCATGGAAAGAGCATAGCAGCGTAACGTTAATGTGACAGTCATTCCCGGCTGTAAGCGCCTGTGCATGTTCACATATTCTGTCTTACAATTGTCTCTGAGGGAAGTGCCGCTGTTTGCTCACATGCAAACAAAAGTATGCATCGGCAAAAGAGGTAACCAAGGCACCCTGACTTCTGTTTGACTATTTCTGTATAAAAATTAAAAATTAAAAAAAAGGCAACAGATGCATATTATGACGACTTTTGTGATTTATTATGCCGTTCTTTTCTATAAATCGTGAAGTACTCCATGCTGTGAGTACCCTCGGCTTGTGCTGCTTTGAATTCTCTGGCTCCTGCATTAGCCTGTCACCTGCGAGTGTTTCCATGGTTACAAGGACTCGGTGTTTGTGTGTGCATCTGCGTAGCATTTCCAAGCATTGCAAAACCGAAAGTGTGAACACAGAGGAGATGCTCTGTGCAAACTGCTGTTGAACATTTTGGTGATAAGCCTCAGCCGCACACCCGGGGGCGGGGCAGGACTCGCTTTCAGCCCAGGAGTTAAGCGATGTTGAGCGGGCCAACTGATGTATGGTGGGGGGGCGGAGGGTTGCAAGGGTGGGGTTTGGTAAAGGGGTGGGGGAGAGGGCTCCGATGTGAGCAGAAGTTATTTCTGAGGTTCTGATTAATGGACGGGGCTCTATTCATACGGCTTTCTACCACTATCTTGTTCAGAGTGGGTACTGCGTGACCTCGCCACACTTTGTTGAATTATAAGGAGGTTACATTTTCACCCTTGACTGTCTGTTTATTTGTTCACAGGATTATGGAAACAGGCCCAATTCAACCACACTGGAGAGATTGTACCATGGACAAAGGAAAAAACCCATTACATTTTGAGGCCAATCCATTTAAGTTAGCAAAAAAAAAAAAAAATCCTTTTTTTTTTAACACTAGGATTGATGGAGGTCTGTGCTTTCCAAGTGACTTTCTGTCAGAGAGATGATTTGAAAAACTACTGTTGGGTTTTCAATGAAGCTTGGTGATGGGGCGGAGCATGAGCAAAAGAACAACCTCTTAAATTCGGTGCAGATATGGACCTTTTCCTCCAGAAATGTCACCTTGGCAGATTGATAGGCCAGTGGTTAGTTACTGAAGATTCAAATTTATAAGATGTATATTTCCTACCTGTGCAATATTACAGTAAGTAAACACTGTGTACTACTGGTGGTGCTGGTGCAAAATATCTATGAGATCAAACCATGCGAAAACTCATGGTTTTGTCAAACTATTATCATAATTTAACAAAGGGTGACCACAACAGAAAATGCCGTTAACAATGATTCATTTTTCTAAAGCCATCAGGTCTCGAAAACTTGAAGAAGCATATGCTCCATCGAGCAAAATGTTATATGCAACACAGAGTCACCGCCCCCAGCCTTATTAGTCTGCCAACTGTACATACACAGTGGCCATTACCTGCTGTGCCAGCAGCATTCATCCAAGCATGTCAAGACTAGCTGTGATTTAATTAAGACCTGCTGGATGGAGCTTTCATCTGCCTCCTTTATGATACTGCTATATATGTTCATTATCACGCTACAAATTCATTCACGTTCCCTATTCCTCACCCCACATCAATGTGCTATTGTGCATGTAATGTATGTGCACACCAAAACAAACAACCATAGACGTGGTTGTACCCACACAAAAATAACATTCAACAATGCGCACAGACATCACATAAATGTGCACATACTACCACAAAACCAACATCCTACACACACACACACACACACACACACATGCCGACACAAAAGAGTCCAGGCACACACACACCAAATGTCCTCCGCCAACCCATCCGGACATG
>CAAKHG010010684.1:4698-31336 GCA_901007715.1 Dactylopterus volitans | reverse complement strand
TGCGATGAGGAAATAATGTGTTCGCCACACACACACACACACACTGAGATCACCCAATGCAACTACAGTACATCTCCTTTTCTCAATTGTGTTTTTGTTGACATGACGTGTGTGTGATGTGAGGACTTTCAGGCCGAGCCAGCCTGGCACTTTGCCCATGTTTTCAGTCTTAGGGCTACACTACGCTGACTTGCTGCTATTTCCATCTTGATACTCTGAGCAGCAAAACTATATCTTTGAAAATGTAGTAAAAATTACAAGTACACATTATACTGAATAAAATGGTCCCAGTGAGTGTACTGTTATTTAAATGCTGCGGTTGGTAGAAGCCAATTATGGGTACTTAAACAATGCTTCATATTTTAAAAGTTCATCTTGTATTTTGTTTGATTGCAAATCTTCATCTGCTAAGCAAATGCACTGAAGAAGCTGTAAAATAAACAAAAGTACAATATCCACTCCGATATGTAAAAAGCAATGCACAATTGATGCTGTTTTGGAAATCCCAGCTGACCTTTATGGGCTCACCCATGTTCACATATCTCCTTAATGCATTCTTTCACTTCCTTTGCCAACTAAGAAATTTTGAAAGCGTTTCAAATTGGGAAAAAAAAAACAAAACAAACAGTGGCAGCTTAGTTAGTTATATGATATCTGCTCCTCTTGTGGTAGCATGTGACATTCACGGTTACCTGAGTAATCCTTAGAGAGGGGAAAAAGAGCTCCAGCAGTGTAAATCAGGCGTACCTTTACACTCTGGTACTGCTCCGCTGTGAATTTGTCAGTGCAGATGGGAGCGACTGGGACGTAGGCTCTGACCAGGGTCTGGTGCTGGAGCAGGAAGGGGAGGGAGTACATCCCGCTGAGGGAGGGGCTGATCACCACCACCGGGCTCAGGCGCAGCTGCTCACACACTTCCCTAAGAAAGCCTGCAGGGGCCAGATCACCCACGGCTGCCGGGGCCTCGGCTGACTTTGACCGGCCGAGTCCTGTGGGCAGACGGCGCGCAGCAGAGTGAGAGAAGAGGAGGAGATGGTAAAACATAAAACAAGGCACACTTTTAATAAGACAGACGCTTGTCGCGTCTTCAGCTTCCTCACCTGGCAGGTCGATGGCGACCGCACGGCAGCCGGCTCCAGCCAGAGTCTCCAGGGTGCCGATGCTGAGCCAGTTTTCTGATGAGAAACGAATGCCGTGAAGAAGCAAAACTGACATCCTCGCTTCCCCCGTGGCAGGCTGACTTTGTCTGTAGAAGAGTGGTTCCTTGCAGCTCTCCACCCGCACACTCCCCTCGGTCAGCCGAACCCCTGACATCCTTAAACAGAGCGCGTTCACCGGAACGAGCAGTCCGACCTTGAGATGAGGACAGACAGGGACACATTATATGATGCTTAGACAGAAGCTGCAACACAGAGAAAGCATAAAACAACATAAGGTGTATAAAAACAGATGACCGCAACAGTTGTTTCAGTTCATCCAAAAGGGACCACAAGGGGAATCGCATTCTAACAACAGATGTTAAGATGTTTCACTCAGAAGCAAAGGTGACTCTGGGTGGCACCTAGGGAGACATCACCGGAACGCCAGGCAGACGGCTGGTGAGATCACTGAGTCTGGACCACACGATGCCCCAAGAGTCTGCATGACATTTATTTAATCTCAAATGTGAGGATCATCCCTTCATGACATTTAAAGACGCAATCACGAGTTCTGTGAAATTGCAAAAGTCATTTTCTGACGTTTATTGACCAAAAAAAAAGGTGTGTAACACGTCATGATATTGTATTGTAAGTGCAATGACTTTCATGGAAACGTGTGAGTTTTACAATAATTTCATAAGCGGATGATTTTAATAGATATTTTATAGATATCAGGCGGTTTAGAGCAATAAAGCCGGCATTTTCAAATATCAGCTTCCGTCAGAAATGACACTTGCGCAGACTCATAAACCCACTGTGGCTTCTGTGCATGTTTTATGTTTATCAGTGTATGTGAACAGCAATCTGCGCCGCGTCTAGTTGAGACAGATTGTGCCTTTTATATAGTATTTGCATCTGCAGCAGCTGTTAAGTAAATGAAGTACGATAAAAAAAAAAATATGTATATTTCCACCGGATTTGAGGGGCAGCAAAAGCTCCATAACAAAATGGAAAGAGGCCACTTGAGCACGGCACAGTAACTTCGAACTGAGTTTACTTCAGTGGACCTGTGTGCCATTTACGCCAACTGCGTGCTGTTTTACGTCTGGCCCGGGTTTCTGAAGGGGAGGGGCGTGTTTTTGCTCTGTACTTTTTTCATGACAAATCCTTTAGGATTATATTCCCGCTCCTCTGCTTACCTGGCAGCTTCGTGCGGTGGCGCACGGTGAAGACCCTCGGAGGAAGACGCAGAGAATCGGAGCGCCGCCGCCGCTGCCAGCTGCACTTTCACTTCGTTTCCCGGAAAAAAACAAAAGAAAAGAAGAAGAAAAAAAAAAAAAACCCTCCAGACTTGACTGTACTGCCGTCTAGCGGTTGCTCGGGGAATCGCTTTAATTGCGGCAGCGGTTTTAAAAACTTGGACCGTGTGCCACTCTTCATTAATGATTAGCAGCTGTATTGATTGGCTGTGTTTTGGGGATGAAGGGCCTCTGTTTGAAAAGCGGCTCAGAGTTTCTGTGGCCGTGTTGTGGTCAGGATTTTTTTTGTTTTTGGTGGGGTTGTTTGTTTGTTTCCGCCAAACACCTTTTTTGTGGATTTTTCTTTTCTACCAGCTCGACTTGTGATGGGACATTCTACTATTTAGTCCCTAAAACAAAAAACAAAAACATCAGAGGAACAACAGACCTGTGTCCGCGCTTCTATTTCCAGTATTTTAAAGCGTCCTTATCTTCTAACAATGAAACTGCTGCTGTTTTGTGTCCTGACAGTTGAACTGGTCGCTGGTAAGAAACTTTTCATTCTAATTATTCAGTTACGAATGACTCATGGATGTTCAATCATCTTTTCGCACTCTCGGGATAAAAAAAAAATCTTTGGTTTGATTTATATTTAATATATGTAGTTAAAACTATGAGATTATAAACCTCAAAACCATACACACACACACACACACACACACACACACACACACAAAAGACGTCACTACATACTTAAATTTCACTTTAACGAAATGTGCAGTAGAAGTGGTGTTTTTTCAGTGACCAGCACTGCTGTTGCTCTTCAACATGCTCTGGTCCAAAGGTTATATGTGTGCAAGCTGGTGCCCAAACGTAGCAGTGGGTACCATGTGGCATCTGCTGGTCCGCAAACCAGGACCCACCAGATTCAGTTGAGAAAGCCTCTTTGTTTCTGCTTGTGTTGCACACAAACAGGGTACCGCAGTCCCCTGAACGACTTCCAGCGCTCTGAGGGCAGAGAGTTGGCGCCTACTTCCTGGAACTCAGCTCGAGTGTTGATGTTACCAGGCCTGAACCTGGAGGACTGCGCCACTTCCTGCGCACGGTTACTGGACTGCAGGTATCCAGTGTTAGCATCACTGGGAACGCTTTTGCCCAAATTTTGCCCTCAAAATTGTATATTTCATGTGACTTGACTGATCGTAAGAATAAATCTTTACGGTTTTGTTATGAGAACCATCACCAGATAGGTCAAAAGGTCCCCTCAGTTTTCGGGTTCGGAGCACATCTTTCAGAGGTCTCTCCAGATAATCTCAGCTCATTTTCGGTCATATCACATGACCTTCATCAGCAGAGGAAGTTTGCACCATTACCATGGTAATATACAGTAGATGCTTAAATTTCAGTTTCTCTGAGTTTTTGACGGACCACTGTACTGTACTGTACTGCACTGTACTGTACCATGCATGTGCAGACCATGTGATCGAAAGCTTCAGAGTAGATAATAAAGGAAATTGTGTTCAGATCATTTTGAAAACTATTCATCGATGAGCCAGTGTTGTTTCCAGGTGTTAAACACTGTGAGGAGTGGAATAAATCTTGTAAAGCATTTTACTGCAGGTGTTATCGATTAAATATTAATGAGCAACCTTTGACTCAGATGTTATAGAGCCTATGAAGAAAAACAGCTGCAACTAATACACCACACAATGGGACCCTGCAGTTTTGGCCATATCCTCTAAAAGTGATTTATTTGTGGATAAAAGTTGAAATGTTGGTAATATTGACTCACCAGGAAACCTTTTAAACAGAGAGCACATAATTTTGCATGTAGACAAGAGAAAAACATTAGAAATTAGTTATATCGCAGCTCGTATCTGCATATTGCTGCTTCTTTGTTTTGTAATTACTACAAGTCTGTTATGGATGTGAGCAATTTGACTTGCTGTCATTTGCTTTTGACTTTTCGTTCATAGATTTGACTAAAATGTTTCCCCTGTTTAAAACCAGATCATGAATTTTGATCATATTCTGCAAATGATTTTAGTATCACTGATGAAAAAGTAGATTAATGAATAAAATTGTAGCCAAAACTAGGCTCGTATCCACATTAATTAGGTAATAAAGGAAAATGTGCTTTATTTGACATTAAAATCTCCTTCAACACCAGAGCATTCAACTATGAGACACGGCCCACCGTCATCTGTAAACATCTGCCCTGGGTGGGCGACGGTAGCAACGCAGAGGTGAAGAGAAACGTTAACTGTGACCTTTATGAAAAGAAAGGTGAGTTACACACATACTCGCATCGCATAATATAATTTGATGGCATCAGTGGTGCACAATCTATACAGGAGTTGCTTGATTGGTTTGCTTTTTTTAATGATCAAGTCTATGTGAGAAAGTGCATCATGGGTAAAGGTGAAGACTACCGAGGGAAAGTCTTTACTACTAGAAGCGGACTCACCTGCCAGCAGTGGTGGTCCAAGTTCCCTCATGATCACAGGTGAGATGCTTCTCTCAGTCGTCCTCCATCTCTGTTTTTCACATAAATTAATTAGGAGGAAAAAAGAAATAGGCTGTGAGAAGTCCTGACATTCAGCTTCACAGATGTTTGAGTGTTCATGTCTGTGTTGGGTGAAATGATCCCTACTCAAGGTATAGAATTAATAGCAACTATGCTTATTATTAATCAAAGCCATGTAATTATTTGGGATTAAATGAAAAGCCGTGTTTTGAGATGAGAAATTTGTTTTTAATTGAGACATGACTAGAGCAGTGATGCTGTAAATGCCGGCTGCAGCAGTTTTTTTTCACGCTTGTTAATTTTGGAATTAGACCTTTCTCCATAGGTGAGATCCTGCTGTCGCTGTCATCATATTCAGTCATATGATATGTTCCTTTAGTTGCATTCTGGGGTGTGTAAATGAGTCACTGTCAGTACCCTGTACATCTGAAGTGATTTATAAACAACCCTCAAAGATGATTTGATTTCATGTAAATTGTTTCCTTTCAAATCTGGAATACAGTGCATAGCCACCAATCAGAACGAGTGTCACAGCCCAAAGATGTTTTGGTGTGAGTGTGATACGTGCAACCTCTCATTTGTATCAGGTGGACTCCCACAGCCACCAACGGCCTGGAGCTGAACTACTGCAGGAATCCAGACGGGGACCGCATCGGCCCATGGTGCTACACCACCGACCCTGAGCGTCGCTATGAGAGCTGCCACATTCCTCAATGCAAAGATGGTACATCACACAAATCTCTATGCTGGTTGACAAGTGCATCTCAGTTACAAATCCTGCAATTTCCCAGGAATATCTGAGGAAATTTCCTGAAAATAATCATTTGATTCAATGGCTTTAAAGGGGAGAGTAAAGAAAATCTCACAAATTTGCAAAATCATTTGAAACTAGAAGGACAAACAGAGCGCATTCCACCAGGTTATGTCACTATTTTCTGAGGAAAACATCCAGATTTTTTCAGATTTATCCCAAAAATGTTTTTTTTTTGCATAATCCTGCTTCTGCACCAAGTGCCGTAAAATTCTGCATAATAGTGTTTGCATAAAAAATAACCTCCATGGCAGCAGTAATAAACAACTAGGCATTTATGTATGTGAACTTTTTTCTCCATGTTTCTACACCTCCTTGTAATTTATGCGCACACAATGTCTGCATATAGTATTTGACGTCTATTAAGAGAGTTCCAAGTGAGAACTGTTCCAATTGTCTCTATTTTCCCTGTAAGCGGCACCAAATTGCATATTTTTCTCAAGGAACCATGCTAAAAAAAATTACAATTACAAATCAATTTTTTTCAGGAAACTAGGAAACTGTCCAGCCCTAAAATCAAAGTGGAGGTGTCTCATCTCTCTCTCTGAAACTGTGTTTGCGGTTCTCTTTTCAGAGGTGTGTATCACATGTAACGGTGAGGACTATAGAGGGCAGGTTGACCACACTCTGAGCGGCCGAGAGTGTCAGCGGTGGGACCAGCAGTACCCTCACCAGCACATCTACCAGCCGGAAAAGTATGCACACATTCATTGCTGCATCAGCTGTTAGAAAAAAAGAGATAATTTTGTGTGACCGTACATCACACAGCGTCGGCATGTCCCTCCTACATGCTCCTCCCCTTTTGCTATCGTGGAAATTAAAATTACCTGTGTGTATTTTTCCAAGGTATCCTGATAAGAGTTTAGATGACAACTACTGCCGTAACCCTGACGCCTCCCCGGTGCCCTGGTGTTACACCACCGATCCAGAGGTGGAGAGGGAGAGTTGCGAGATCAGAAAGTGCAGTAAGACGTTACTTCTGATGAAGGACCTTCATGATGAATAATAACAGTGATGCATGATGTTGTAGCATTAATCTGTGGGATTAGACCAACTTGTTTGCTTCTTTTATTGATTGTTTCGATGGTTGCTTCCCTCCCTATCAGAGAAGCTAAATGCAGTCAGTGTATTAGAGGTCACACTGGTGGAGGCGATACTCATACTTTAATTTGGAAAAATTTGCAAAACATGAGACATTTTACAATGATTCTTTTTGAGTTAAAAGTAGCTGGAGTGTGCAGATGTTTGAGATTCAAGACGCGAATAGGAAACTGGTGAAGTGAAGACCGGAGGGATATTTAAATCGTGAGGAGTCCTGCAGCATCATTCTGAAATATTTGAAGACTTTTCACACTCGTACATGGAGACAATAGAACAAAACATGACAGTCATCAAGTCTGGATGAAAAAAAAAGAGCATGAACTAAAATCTCTGCATTAGTTGTAGACAAGACTTGATTCTCACCATGTTGTGCAAATGAAAAACTGGAGCTGTAGTTATTTCTCTGATATGCTAATCAAATGAAAGGGTAGTATCAAATGCAACACCAAGATTGATTACAGTTGAGAAATCACAGGGTTATCAAGAGTTACTTGAGCAAACTGGTATAAAAATGAGGGGCCAACATCTTTTATCTGAACGACATAACATCTCCAGTTACATGCCATGCAATTTTTCACTGCAGAAAGGCAGGTCTCCAAATTTGAAATGTGAGAAAGATCATCTGTTTTCACCCGATGGGTATCATCCACATAACAATACAAATTAATTCCAGTAATAGAAGCAGAAAGGTAGAGTCAATGCTCAGTCAAATGTAATTCACCACTTTAGCCCGAGCGGTTTTATGTGACAGGCCCTGAAAGCAGACTTAAAAATTTCAAATAGGTCAATATCAATTAAATGGAACATCTGTTGCAACTGCTCTCTCCAGCACTTTAGAGATAATTATTTAGGGAACTAGGATCAAGGTAAGGTTTCTTTACTGAAACAGGGCATCAGTGTTTTTTCCAAAATTGCAACATAAGTTGTGCAACATGTCAGTCGTCAACAGTCGTCAACTCTGTAGTTCCCTCCAGCTTACTGGGGCTGAACTTCTTTAAGGTGCTGCCATCTTGTGGTGAAGTTGGCGTAAAGTTAAAAGACCAACACGCTGCCACGAATCACATCCCTTCACCGCTCTGTATGTCAACAAGGGGAATGAAATAATGATATTTATTTGGCTGTGCTGTAATTTAGTGGAGGAAATGTTTGCTCAAGTTGATATTTGCTTTTCTTCAATGTGGTTATTAGAAATGGAACAAATAAATGAGCTACAAATAGCTCTCAGGGATTTGAGGAGCTAAAGCAGAAGCACAGAAACCCCAGTGTTCTCTTTTTTATTGTCTCACTTTAAAGCAGCAGACACATTTGACTATTTGTTTTAACTTCACTAAACGTCACTAAACCACAGTAACAGTAATAAGTGAATCCATAAAATAAAGACCTTTCTTAGTTGCATTGATCGGAGTCCTAATCAGTGGATCATCTAATCTCTGTTTTCATCCTGCAACACAGATTTATTTCCTTTTCACCACGCTTCTTCTCCTCAGCTGAGGTGCGCGTTGAGAAGCGCCAGCGCTCCAGCTTCACCACAAACTGTTTCCGTGGCCGTGGGGAAGATTACCGCGGCAGAGTCAACGAGACAACGTCAGGTATCGCCTGCCAGCGGTGGGATTCCCAGTATCCTCATGAGCACCCTTTCTACCCAAACACCTATGAATGCAAGTGAGTGTGTTTCTCTTGTAGAGCGCAACGGGAGGAGGAAAAGAAGTTATTTGAAACCCTCCCCCCAATGTTAATTTGAGTTGTGCTTCGCACATGACTATTAATGTCAAGATGTCATAACAGCGAAATGTCTAGCGATCTTATCTCTCTGCTGACACTTGACAGTATATGATAGATGGTCAGCAACTAAAGCAGGGTGTGCTCTAAGTGGCAAAATGGATGAGAGATGAATATTAAACCCGTTTATGATGCGGTGATCATTCATCATGCCAACGCGGATTACCAGCTTTTCGATCATCATCATCATAAAAGAAGTCTGAGTGTAATGTTTATGTCTGGGAAATTAGAAGGTTGAGGCAGATACAGTATGTCTGTGTAGCAGGCCGTTTAATGCATTCGTGATGAGCCACAGCTGACTGTGTGTTACGCTTCATCCAGGGGTTTGGAGGAGAACTACTGTCGTAACCCAGATGGGTCAGAGGCTCCCTGGTGCTTCACATCTGTGCCAGAAATGAGGACTGCGCTCTGCTTACAGATCAAACGCTGCGCAGATGACATTGAAGCCGAGGGTACAACTCACTGATTCAGACTAGATGGATTAAAAAAAAAAAAAAAATCAGTTACTGTCAATGTTTATATATGAAATATCACACGATTGGAATCATATCCCCCCACAATGCACATATGCAACCCCCTGAAAACCTCGACCATGAATAGTCTCTGTTTTCATTAATTAAGCTTTGTCGTATATTATTTATATAGTGAGCTGTTCATATGCAGTGTGTATTTTTAATGACTTATGTAAAGGTTAAATTGTCACCGCACCAGACTCAAGACACACTGGAAGAAATAAACATGATAACCGCGTGTGTGTGTGTTTTCAAGACTCAATGTTGGATGTAAACTCCCACCAGATTACTGACACCCCCAGTTCCTCAGAAGTGCTTGACGTCAGTGTCCTCCCCTGTAACTTTAAGTCCTGCCTGATAAGATTCAGTGGTACTGTATAATATCACAATTTTAATTCTCATTCCTTCTTTTTAGATTGCTACCAAGAAAATGGGAGAAACTACCGCGGCACAGTTCACAGAACTCGTAAAGGCATTACCTGCCAGAAATGGAACGTGAACACTCCTCACCAGACCAGGTATGATGGGGATTGAAGAGTTTCAGGTGCATATGAGTGTTTACCCAAGAAGGAAACAGCATACTAAAGTATCTTAAGGGCAGAATAAGCACTGCTGATAGTGCCAGCTACAACCAAGAGAAAACATCAGTTGATTTCACGTAGGCTTGCTTCTTTTCAGAGAGAAAATGTGATCGCACACTCCTGCTACTTGTGATATGAAGGACATGCTTGTTGTTTTTTCCAGAATAAACCCTAGGACGCACCCTGAGGCTAATCTGACCGAGAACTACTGTCGGAACCCAGACGGGGACCAGCACGGACCCTGGTGCTACACAACCGACCCCAAAACTGAGTTTGACTACTGTGCCATCAAGCAGTGTGGTACACTTTCTTTTGTCTGTTTTCAGACCTTTAATGAATTACGAGGCAACGTTTCATCCTGTTGGTAGTTAACGACTCCTCATTTCTGGTTGTTTTCAAACAGCTGGGGAGAGAGTATCCATGACTGAACCAGTTGGCAAGTTTAATTAGCATGAAGCACGATTTCCAAATTGATATCTGACATTCTCTTGTGTTTCTAGATGAATATCTTTGCGTTTGCGAACACAGATAAGGTGGAGTTCAGTGGCTGTGGGAAGAGAGAGGACCGCGTCGAGAGGCCAAGGCTGCGTATCATAAATGGGATACCTGGGAACTCACCGTGGACGGTGAGCCTCAGAGACAGGTGACGTTTGCCTGCCAGTGACGTTTGAGAATGTCATGAACAAGAAAAAAAAAAAAATACACTCTGCCGTGTTGTATTTAACCTCTGAGCTCTTGTGTGCAGAAAAGGGAGCCATTTTTGTGGAGGATCCCTGGTTAACCAGAGATGGGTGATCAGCACCAAGCAGTGTTTCTCCTCCTGGTAAACTTCACTAACATTCAATCTGGTCAATCTGCCAGCAAAATCAGAAACAATCCTCAGCCAGTGAAAAGTTCCCTGAAATTATTTAGCTTCATATCCTAATCCTTGCAGACATACAGCAGATATTGGCATTTTTCAGGCAGGGAACATCTAATGAGAGACACAATCAAGCTGCATCATGGGAGATGTAGGATCCAGGCTTTTTGGAGTTTAAGCTATGGAGGAAAAGCCCATCAGCCTCTGCTGGTACAATTTGTACCATTTTTTAAAAATAAAGATCTGCCCTGCAATCTATCGTAATGACGCATATTAAATGACGCCGTCAGTCAAATTTGCGGTTTAACTTTGTGTGTTTGCCTGTTTTTGGCAACCAAACTAAGCTCACAACATGGGTGTGACAAGATGGAATGTACGGAAGCAGACAAAAAGAGCAAATACCCAGCAAAGTTATAATTGTATTTTTAAGACAATATCGACATTTCATTTTTGAGATGTCATGATTATTGTCATTACTGGTGCATTGTGACATCGCTATTTGGAATTCATTCATTTTGCTCTTGATCATACTCTGACCAAATCTTTTTGATTCCATGCTGTAAAAGAATAGAAAAAACATCAAAAATATATATACTTTATACAATATACAGTATATCTGGGGCCAGTTAACTTTTGATACTGGAGATATGTCATGTGCCAGCCCACTTCAAAGCCTCCGCCATCATCCCTCTCCCTAAAAAATCAAGGACCATGGGACTTAATGACTACAGACCTGTCACCCTGACCTCGGTGGTGATAAGGTAGTTTGAGCACTCTGTTTTATCCCACCTAAAGACCATCAGTGACCCTCCCCTAGACCCCTGCAGATTGCCTACAGAGCGAGCAGGTCTGTAGATGATGCTGCAAACATGATCCTCCACTACATCCACCAGCATATGGGCTCTACAGGAATCTACGCCAGGATCTTGTTTGTGGCTTTCAGCTCTGCTTTCAAAACCATCATCTACACGACAAGCTCTCCCAGCTGAGCATGCAGGTGGATCACTGACTTCTTGTTTGACATTAAGAAGTATGTGAAACTGAGAACAATGTGTCTGATGGCATCACCATCAGCGCCAGATCTCCGCCAAGGCTGCGATCTTTCTCCACTCCTCTTCGTCATGTACGCCAACAGCTGCACCTCCATTCATCAATGCGTCAAAATCCTGAAGTTCCTGGGTGACAACACCCTCATTGGATTTGTGTCTGGTGGGGATGAGTCCACCTACAGGTGGCAGATTGACCATAGTGACCTGGTGCAATAGGAACAACCTGGAGCTCAACGCTCTGAAGACAGCTGATATTACTGTGGACTTCAGAAACAGCCCACCCCCACCCACTCCCACCTACTCCCATCACTCTATGTGACTCCCTAGTGGACACTGTGGAGTCCACTATCCCTACCCAGACCCCCTCCTACTTTCTCCCCGATACCATATGTTACATTAAGACTTTGGTCATTGCATTTGCACAGGTCATTTACAGGTATAAATTATATAAATATTACTATGAACACATAGAACTCATTTCTATTTATATCTTTTTTTCTGTGTATTGTATTATTCTTAATGTATATTTAATACTACCATGTTTTTCTATGCACCATGATACCACAACAAATTCCTTGTATGTTTGTACATACTTGGAAATAAAACTGATTATGAGTCTAACAGGTAACACTGTAGTCTCAAGTAATACTTCTGCACCTTTATTTTATTAAGAATGCAAGGTTTATTGTAAACAAGTATAGATGTACTGCAGTTTTTTGCTACTTTTGGTTCACCAAAATAATCCCACTGATCCCACATTGATGTCTGCACAGTTATGTGGACTTGCCCGGGTACTCGGCCACGATGGGAACGCTGTTTCGTGATCCACAAGAAGGCGAGCCTGGAGTGCAAACAATCCCACTCACCAGGATCGTCTGCGGACCCTCAGAGTCTCAGCTGGTCATGCTACAACTGGAATAGTGTGTATAGCCAATTGGCTTCCAGCATGCACACATACGCACACACAAAACAGACACACACAACTTCCCTCTGATTCTGTCTCCTCTGTGTAGCCCTGCCCAGTTTAATGAGCGTGTCTCCAAGATCTGCCTCCCTCCAGAGCGCTACATTGTAGCTGAGGGGACGAATTGTGAGATCGCAGGATGGGGTGAGACAAGAGGCAAGTATAATCCTTAGGAAATGATTATGCCACACTGAATTCGCTGCAGTGACAATGTGCTTTTGCAGTCATTAACATGTCTCCTTAGAACATGCATCTTGGTTCTGCCCTTGAAGTAATATCACATGTAAATGAGAGAATCGCTCAGGCCATTGAGCAACAGATGGTGTTGCTATTTCAGGAATCATTCAACATCTGTCCACCTTCCTTTTCTTTCCTCTATCTCCCTTAACACATTAGCTGCTAAATCATTCCTCCTCCATACTGTTTTTCAAGGCACTGGAGATGAGACTGTCCTCAATGTGGCCCACATACCAGTTGTTAGTAACAAGGAATGCAACAAATACTTCAGAGGCCGTGTTCGTGAAAACGAGATGTGCACAAGCTCTTTTCATGGTGGAGTCGGTGCTTGTGAGGTAGGTATCAGCGCAAAAGTCTGCAAAACTTTATTCTGCATTTTTTTTTAACATCAGCGAGTGGCATTTTCGATGTATTAAGTAGACGGAGAAACAGAGGAGGTTACGACTTCCTCAGATGTTTGAAGCTGCAATCAAACCACCAACACTGTGGTGCATAGCTGCAGATCAGAGAGACGAGGTCAAAAGGGCCGCCACAATAAAGTGTACAGTGCCATTTACCTCTAATAACCTATAAAAATTCTCATTTACCAGAATCTCATTTGTTTTCCTTAAGTGGCATACATCATTTGATTCTGGAGAACCAAAAGAATGGTTCATTTAAAGTCACATTCTCTGAGAATGGATGAAACAACCAGAATTTTGTCGTACCAATGTGCACTACAAAAGAAACAAAAGAGACAACTGTAAAGCTGAGAGACTTTGCATCACCCGACTTTTTTGGTAACACAGCACATTAAAAAAACAGCCACTCTTGTCTTTGCACATTAAATATGACGTGATATCCTGGAAGCAGGTTAGCCTAGCAAGAAATAGCTGGCCAGCCCCTGTCCAGATGGGCAACAATCTGCCTGCCAGTGCCTCGAAGGTTGTGAAGCAGTCACAATTTACATGGCTTTACATGATCTTAAAAAAAAAGGGAAGCCTATAACCCCAAAGTTTTTTTTCCTGTGTGTCTGCAGAGAGACTACGGTGGCCCGTTGGCCTGTCAAAACAGGGACTGTTGGGTACTTGAGGGTGTGATCATCCCCATGCGGCGCTGCGGACATCCAGGGCAGCCCAACATCTTCATTCGTGTCTCCGTCTACGTAGACTGGATCAAGAAAGTCATGGAGATGGCGTAGTGACGCATGCCCACATTCAGCAGGGACTCATCTAATTTGTCCTCAGAGCCACTCAATCAACCATGTGCATTTTCTTTCTGCTCGCTTTTTTTTAAAAACAATATCACATTTTATGATCAGATTTTAAAATATGATTGTTAACATTGTTAATTTGTAAAATAAAAACAAAAACCAACATTGCAGGTATCTCCTCATGGAGAGAATTCGCTATGATGTTTCAGTTTTAAATTCATTTTTATGTCCATTTAGGTTCAATTAATCCTTTCAGTGAGAGTATCTAACCGTGAAAGCATCAGCGGGGTCATTTAAATTCATGAGCTACCTGTCAGAATCAGCTAAAATCCACCTGACTAATCAGACAAATTCCTCAAAAAATAATCACACTGGCACAAAACAAAACTCCATGTAGAGCGGCTTTATCATCATGTGAGTAAATTTGTTCACATTTTTTGTCTTTTTTTTCCACTGGCGTGTAAGAGATGCAGTAAACGAATTGCCGCTTGGGTTCGGACAATAATAACTGGAAATAATTAGCTTGCATTAACTGTAGAGAGGATGGGGGGTGTTTTTTTTTTTTTACAGCACACTTTTAAAGTTGCACAAGACTGTATGCCTCAACTCCTCTTCCTGGCATTTGAATGGAGCTCCAAAATACCTTCTTTGCCCCCAGTCTCTAAAGAAATCCCTCCTCTGTCTGTCTTTTGATGCCTGCCCCCACCGCTAAAGACATGCCTTTGTGCCTTATGCAGAACTGTATGCGCTGCACATTCTTTCTAGTTCTATAGGCGGATTTTTGTAACCGGGTCCTGATGAGCCCACGGAATTCAGCTTAAATAAACCTCAAGATCAGAGTCCAACAGAATATCAGACACACCAGCCTGCAGAAGGCCACTGAACTTTCTCTCCCACCCCCCCGCTATGTCCCTCCGACCCCCCATCCCCAACTCACTCTCCCCCTCTCTCTCTAATAACCATCCCCCTCTCTCTTTAGTCCCCACTCAACCTTTCAGCTTCTGTCTCCCTTACCAACATTTTTTTTTTGCCCATTTTACCCCAACAACCAATTGCAATGCAATTTTATTTTATTTTTAACTAATAGGAGCCTTAACACGTTTCCTCCAACTAATGATGCCCACTTAGCCTTCTGCTGTACTTGGCATTTAGAAATGGGAGGTTGACAGTTAGGATGTCTGCGTCATTCTGTTAACTTTCATTTACTAATATTTATAGTGGATGACTAATCAGATTCATAGATGACTATCGGTTCTCAGCATCAGCTAGAAGCTTCTGGTAAACCTCATCGATCATTCTTAATAAACGCTGTCTAAAACAAATGCAAATTTTTTTCTTTGAAGTTGTGTTCTATGCATCTTATGGAAACAGCAGTTCTGTGTAGGCTGAACCAGACAATAAAAATGTTGCATGCGTGACTTCGCCAGGTGGTTATTTCTGATTGACATCAAGAAACCGACACGGCAAACCATGCAAATGCCGTGTGTTAACATGGTGACCTACAGCTTTACGTTTTGGTTTCATGGCAGCGAGCCCACCTGTCACAACTCCACAAGGGGTTCAGCATTAATCCATCCAGGAATGTGTATTCACTGTGAGCAAACGTTTCCACCTATGTTTGTCAGCGTGTGTGTGCCTGTAAACATGCACCGTTTCGTTTGAAAATTGCAAGGGTGAGAGAGAGAGAAAAAAAAGTCCTTTAAGCAACGTGCAGAAAGATGCAAGAAAACTACAAAAACGTTTTTTTCCTCCAAATAATATTTGGTTTATAAAATTTATCACAAAAAAAGAAAAATAGTTGTGTTAATTTAAATGCTCAGTCGACGTCAAGACTACAAAAAAAATCTTAAAAAAAAAAAAAAGGCTCAGTTTTTCTTTCGGATAAAAAATTTTGGCGTGTTGCAACATTAGGAATTTCGCAGGAAGTGATGTGTTTTTGCTTGTTAAGACTGCGCGTCTGCTCCCTTTACTACGGCTCTCCTGCCTGGTGCCTTTGCATCCATAATTGGGTGACATGCTGACTGAGTGAATCAAGCCCAGGCCAATTTTTTTTTCCCCACAAGCAGATGCATGTCTGACAGCAGCCCTGCGGGGCTCTGATATCCCATTTTATATATCGGTCCCTTGTTAAAGAAATACATCGGCACCACAGGAAATATCAGGAGCGGGGGACCGGGTCGTCTGCTTGAGACGCCCCCGACATTTTTGATCTGATCATCACACCTCTTCTGATGCAAACTGAAGTTAGCTCTCTTCCTGCGGGGGGGAAACTCCGGCTCCTTTACCTCACTCTGGGAACCCCGGAACCAGCCTCTGCCCTCCTATCTGATGCCCATTTCCCTGCTTCTCAAGTGGGTGGTCCAGCGAGCTTTTCAGGGCGGGGTCCTCTGTTTCAACCCTCCTACCCTCGCTCTTTCTTGAAACATGCTTTAATAGAGAAAGTATGCAATGCATACTGCTCGGCTACAACCCCCCATTATATTGCAACTGGGGTATTCGTGACTAGACGTCTGGGGGTGGGGGGGGATCACACACATTTCCGATTAGAGAAAGGGAGACACACACAGAGAGAGCGAGAGAGAGAGAGGGAAAGAGAGACTCAATTCACACGAGCCAATGAGACGGTCGATACAATAAGATTTCATATTTGTGCAGGCGCACAGATTCGGCTGGGCGCGTTCACCTCCAGATAAAACAGCACAGCAAACTCAAGGTAAGTTCCAACAGTTTCCTTGTGTTGCCCCCCCCCCCCCCCCCCCCCCCCCCCCCCCCTTTTTCTTTTTTTTTTCTTTTTTTTTTTTTTTTTGGCGCTGCCTGCATGAACAGCGCTATTCAGCCTGAACATGGAGACTGCAGGCTGGCGGCGTGCATGTATGTCTGCGGGCTCCGCGGGTCCAGGCTGCTCGGAGAGGGAGAGGGAGAGAGGAGAGCTTTTGCACCTGTGTGTTCCCCGCTTCTTTTGTGTGTGTGTGTGTGCGTGCGTGCGTGTGTGTGTGTGTCCCCAAACTCCTTTGCGGCTCTTTCCAACACGCGCTTCGGCGGACCTGTTATCGCCGCAAAAAAAAAAAAAACCCAAACAAAGACAAAAGCAAACCTAAAGCGTACATGAGATCGAGTGCGCAAGTGATGGGAGCAGAGCGGCTTCTGCTGGGCAGCGAGCAGCGCCGACCCGAGAGCGCCGATGGCCTCCGCCGTCGGCGTCAAGCGTGTGCCAGCGGTGCTCGGACATGTCGGTTTGCTGAAAGCAGATGTCGCGGCTTTACGCGCGTTACGCACCGCGCTCGTGCTGGAGGAGAGAGTGTTTTTATTGTCGCAAATGCCGCGCGTACGTAAAAAAAAAAGTGAGGGGGGGCGGGGGTGGAGTACATTCAGTCCCGCACTGGGCTGCAAACGCAGGAGCAGCCGAGAAGTCGACGGTCCGCCGCCGCCGCAGAGGAGCGGCCGCACTCGTCCCGGTGCCCCGAAATAAGTTTAGAAGCGACCGGGACGGCACGTGCGCCTCATTTGGCTTTAAACCGCCTCGGCGGGGACGGCGACTCCTCGCCCTGCTCCCAACTTCCTGCTTCTGTGCGGCACTTTTGATAGGCTGCGTTGACAATTAGCGTTTGGCGCGGTGCTCGCGGTGCTCCACGAGCACGTCTGGAGGAGAGCAGCGGCGTTAAACGTCCACTGGCGCGACAACAACAACAACAAAAGAATAACACCAATAAGAGCACGATATATTTGGCCATCAAGAAAAGTTTTATTAAACCGTATATTGATTCCAGGGGGAAAAGAAGCCTTACAAATGGCTGCGATTAACGCAAGCACTAACTTCACTTAAGCTGAGAAAGTCCGTTTATCCATTAATCGATCAATCAATGATGATAATAATAATAATATTAACAGTAATGCTAATAATAAGTTTTAATTCAAACATAGTCCAGGTTCTGGTTTAATAAAGATTAGTCGTAATATAAATATATTTGAATTAATAGTGAATAAATTTTTATTTTTGTTTTGGACTGTTCGGGGAAAACAAGCAAGTTGAACGCCCCACCATGGTCTGGCTGCTTCTGAAGGGCGTTTTTCAGTATTTTCTGGCATTTTATAGACTAAATGGTTGTCTAAAGGCTCCAAAGATGTGTCCTCTTTTGTTAGTAAATCAGTTATTCTGTTAGACTACAAAATGTGAGAAAATCAAACATGTATATCATAGAATCTTATAGGCCCATCTTTCAGTGTCTTATTTTGTTGTGCTTTGTTTTGTTTGGCATATTAACATATTCATCACACAGAAAATAATAAGTTCTGAAACTGAAGAGGCTGAAATGAGAAAACGTCTGCAATGTGTGCTTGCACGTTATTAAAAGGATTCTTGAGTGTCCAAATAGTTGCACATATGTTTTCCCTCCATCATCCATATCAGTTAAGGAACTATTTATTTAGTGGGGTCTTTTATCAGATTTTTTTAATGTTATTCTGTGAATCACTTTGTATTATATTACTTGCATGAAAATGTTATACAAATTAAGTATGACTGATTGATGAACAAACAAATACAAAAGAAGATGCAAAACGCTACTTCTTATATCAGAAATAGAGGTATTCTAACAAAGTTGTTTTCAATTACAAAATGCACCTTGTAAAATATAATTTAACCCTGGCAAAGTAACCCCTTTTAAACCAAATTATGCATTTAAATGGTCATCTATGCCCCTTGCCGTTAATGTGAAATGAAATAAAGCCAAATAAAGCATCCTTTTAAACTCAATAACAGCACAAACAGAAATTAAAACTATACAAACATAACAATGTCATGGTCCTGAGTGTCCTTCAAAATACATGCATGGCCTTCAAAATAAAATAAGCAGTTATGTATTTAGAAAATGTTTAAACATAAGAGTAAAAGAAATTGAACAGTACTATGAGCAGTTTACATTTAGATTTAGATATTTTATCAAGCAACATATGGATGGTTTTGTAATCTAACTTCACAATGAGGAAATTCCCTCAGTCTAAGTTGTTTGAGCATCAGGACACCTGCAGAAGACACTAGCCCATTGAGAAGAAGTGAACAGCGGAAAAGCAGATGGATAGCAGCCCTATATACAGGAGATGCTGATTTTGGAGGCTGGATTGAGTTGTGAATATCTGTGCTACTTTTAGTCACTGCACACCACTCTCATGTTTCCCTGCATTTGCCAGATCCCTGTCTATGTTCCAGTCAACCTGGTGCCAAGGCTTGGAAATGAGCAGTTCCCACACTGGTGCTTGAAAAAGGAACCAGTGTGATTTTTTTTTTTTGAAACTTTCATTTAATGACCACAGACCGAACCTCGTTGCAATAACTGCAGAAATTTGAATAATGAAGGTGACATGCAGCCCTATTTAAAAAAAAAAAAAGAACATTGTGTATCATGTAAATAGAAAAACAATTGGATGATTTGCAAAACACTGAAACAAAGACAACGTTGAATATTGAATCTGAGAAATTCCGTGTGTTTTTATAAATATGTCCATTTTAAATTAGATGACAGCAACAATTTTTGAAAAAGTTGGGACAGTGGCAAAATAAGACTGGAAAAGCTAGGAAAATGTTAAAGAAAAAAAAGGGAAGAGCATCTGACAACGAGGTTAACTTGCAACAGGTCAGTAACATTACTGATTATAAAAGGAGTAACCTAGAGAGTCTTTCTAAAGTGAGAACGGGGAGGAGTTCACCCCTCTGTGACGGCCTGTGCTGGGAAATAGTGTAACAAAGATGCAGAACGTTTCTCATAAAATATGAAATTGCAAAGAATCTGTGCACGATATTATTTTAAAAAAATTAGAGTATTTGAAGAAATCTCTGTAGCAATGGGCCAAGGAAATCTAATTTTAGATGGCTGTGATCTTCAGGCCCTCAGACGGCACTGCATTAAAAGCAGACATGATTCAGTCATGGACATCACTGAATGGGCTGAGGAACACTTCCAGAAAGCATCATCAGACAGTGAGCACAGTTCATCCCTTCATCCACACATGCATGTTGAGTTTATTTAAGATGGACTGAGGGCTGTCCTGTGGTCCGACACGTCAAAATTTGAAGTTCTGTTCAGAAATCATGGAAGCTGTGTCATCAGGGCGTCCGGAGGAGAGGCATCATTCGGCTTGTTTTTGGCACACAGTTCAAAAGCCAGCATGGGGTTCCATTAGTGCGCGTGACATGGATAGCCTACATTTTCTGAAGGCATCCCTACTGCTGAACCATCCAGGTTTTGGAGCAACATGTGCTGCCAAGCAGATGACATCTTTTAAGGGAAGACTGAGCTTATTTCAACAAGACAATGCAAAATCAAACTCTGCATGGCTGTTGCAATACATACTGCTGCATACTGGAGGGGGTGCCAGTGGTAAGGTGGCCTGCCTGCAGTCCTGATTTGTCGCCTAATGAAAATGTTTGGTGCATTATGGAATATAAAATACAAACAAAGAGGACCCAGAACCGTTGAAGAGCTAAAATCTTACATAAAGCAAGAATGGGAAACATCCTTCTTTTACACTTACAACAGTTAAGTCTCCTCACTTCTCAAACTCCCAGAGTGTTGTTAAAAGAAGGCGATGCAACAGAGTGTCAGACAAAATATAATTCTAGCATCAAATTGAAAACGGGCACATAATTTTCCAGAAGCAGTTACATTTTCCGTTTTAACATCTGACATGTTGTCTTTTCAATTGGAGATGGGATTTCAGTGTTTTGCAAATCTTCACTTTCTGTTTGTTAACATTTTACACAGTGTCACAACTTTTTTGGAAACAGTGCTGGAGCCGGTCATCCTGAATTCCTCTAAGATGATAGGTGCACATTGAAAAATGGTAACAGTTCACCTTTTTTTGCACATATCTCCAGCTCCTGATACTCAGGTCTTCTCCTCTTTATGCCCTCGAGGCCGCTCCTCCAGCCTTTGATGTCTACGCTCCTTGAAGCAGGTGGACATGAGTAGCAGTGTGACCAAAGAGCCATCCCCCCAGCCAAGCACTGCCCAGCCACCTCCCGAGCCCCAGCGCAGGGGCAGGGGTCGGCCACGGAAACAGCAGCAGGTAGGACTTGAAGCTCTCAACATAAAGTTCATTAAATAATAATCTTCATAACACATCATTCCAACACACTAAGCTATAGTTGATAATGTGGCTCGGCCTCCTAATGGATGAAGACAGACTGCGGAAACTGTTGTTTTTCACTGATCGGTCATCTGATCTCTGTTTTCAGGAGCCCGTTGGACCACCGACTCCAAAGCGACCGAGAGGACGACCAAAAGGCAGCAAGAACAAAGGCCCGAAAACTGCACTGAAGGTTGAAACTGATCACAGTGTCTATGACACTGAATATTGATTTGAACCCAAAGTGTCTTTTTGGTGACAAAAACTTGTTTTTGCACTTTAGTGGCACAATTCACTGTCCCAGGCATTTTTGACCCTCTATATTTCCATACTGAAGTCAGCTTGTTCAATGTCAGCAAAGTTATTTTATTTTCATTAAAAAAAAAAGAAAATGTCTTAGGACATTGACAATGTTTGGTGATCTCATTCTTGAGAGACCAGGGATGTCTTATGTCTTATAAATTTAGATTTTTCAGCTCAGGTATGTCTTTCTTGCTTTCTCCAGCTGAGAACATTGATAACTGCATTATTAAAAAGTCTACCTGCATTTATTTAATCTCCTGGCTGGAGCTTGTCGCTTTTATGTATTGCTGGATCGTTCTCTGTTATATGCTAAGTATCGAAATATATTATTCATATGTTTTGTGAGTAAAATGTGACTGAAGTGATGGTAACAAGCTCTCACGTGCATGTAGTAAATAACCAAAAGCGTTGTCCACCACTGAAATGGAGGAAACTGAATCCGTCTTAGTAGATGTGAGCAAATGGAAATATTTAAGTAAGTACTTTTTAACTGTAATTACATATAACATTTGAGTACATGTCCCTTTCGCCGCTGATAGCAGGAAAGTTACAGATTTCCAGTAATCCACCTGGTGTATATTCCCAATAGCGCAACCAGTGAAAAGTAAGCTTAAGATTATATGTGACATGGATCTTTGTTTTCTCTCCTACAGTTGCAACAAGATTTTTAAATACAAAAAACATCAACTAACTATGATATTCTAATCATTATCATTAATAAGACACCCCAGCAGCACATAGTACATTTCAGAAATAATGCTAGAGTAACATTTAATTCACGTTAGTTCAAATAACATTATATACCCCCGAGGGGTAATTTGAAAGCACATAGAGCAGTTAATTACAGTCATAAAAGATGGATAGAAATGCTTTTAAAAACACATCTGTCACTTGATGATAAATACCATGGTGCAGCATTGCTCTGCAGTCATAAAGGTAGTTAAATTATAAGTTGCACAAATATGCTTAATAAATGAATAAAGTTGTATTTTGACTGCAGTTGCCTGTAAAATATAACAACAAGAATAAAAATAAGACTAATGATAATGCAGGACCTTGTGTTGTAGCAGCACATATCTTTTATGAGTGTTTGTTTGTGTTACATTCAAAGGCCCTAATACCTCTTCCACACTGAGACTAGCATGTTTCTGCATATTCGCTTTCTTCATCTCTCCAGAGACTAGTCTTCTTTCTGTAATGCAGCCGACTTTTCCTATATTATAATAATAATTTTCTCAGTAGGGTTGAGTCGAGGAGCGGGGGGGCGGAGTTCCCATTCCTGTGGCATGAACTAAGGTCCTTGTAGTCATCTCATGAGGACCGACAAATCATGACATTACCTTTACGCATAATTGTGCTGTAGATCATCTGGTTATGGAACAATCCATTAATCTGTAGTTTGTGAGGATTCTATACAGTGATTACATTTACACCACTCTCATTAGGAATCTCTAATAGACATCAGAATGCATACTTGCTTGAAAAACTGCTGTTTGTTGATCACATCCAGTGTATGATCTTAACAGGTTTACATTGCATTATCACATTCCATTGCATCTGCTTTTCATGCACCAGTGCATCAGAGAGCTTCCCAAGTAATAAATCGTGAAATTCAAAGATTTATGTCTTTGGTATGGCCCAGAGAGAGAATCGGCAGTCAACATGGGGGCAAATCCAGCAAATAAGACAAGCTGAATCAAGCTAAGACAAGTTAAATCGGCGCAGGGATGGCAGAATTACAGACGGTGCCTAGAGAGCGTTAAGCAAACTTTAGTCTCAGTGTATTCTTAGTAAAAGATATTATATCAGATATCAAATGTCTGCTGCAGAGTGGTAGCAGGTACGTAAATAGATTTGCTTAGATATTAAACTCGCTATGGAAACGTAATATTTACAGTTTGTATATCTATTCCACCCATGTTTCATGAGGAAATAGTTTTTTTTTTCCTTTTCATTTAGTTTGCAGCTTCTACATACAAACATTTTTTTCACCTTGTGAAATATAATAGTTAATACGAGTTAAAACTCGCACTACTGAACAGTATATTAAATAGATTTAAGTAAACATGACCAGCTTCTTCCACCGCTGCGCTTCAAGATCTGCATCACAATGGTGAATTAGTAAAAACAATAAGCTCTTCCAATGTAATTGATTAGAAATATACACATCTTCTCAACTTTTAAAACTGTTGCTTTATCAGTTTGTTGTTGCATTGCCCCATTTCATTCAAAACAGAGGACTTGCAGGAGCTGCCTGCGCATGTGTTGCATATCTCTTAAAATATTTTGGAGTATTTGAATAAGACACTTGTATCCATTGTTTTCACATTTAGTAAAACTAAATTCCTTCAATTGCAGATACATATCTGACCTTAAGAGACTGTAAATACATCTCCTCAGTTGTTAGTGTTTGTTTACCCTTTAATAATGCGTAATTACTACGAGAGGCCACCCTTTCAATATTAGTACAGGATTTTCTTTGAAGGATTTTTATAAATGTCCATCCATTTGTGCATTTTAAATGTTATGTTAAAGGAGTCTGTTTCTGTTTATTGTGAGCCTGAACATGTTAAATCCTGTCAACATTCCCAAACACCTTTTTAATTCCTACCACTGTACAAAACTTCCTTAAAGAAACTTTCCCAAAGCATTTAACCTTCATTTTTTCGATGTGTCTTTTCTCTCTCAGAAAGTAGAGCCTGTTGGGGAAAGACGACCACGTGGGCGACCAAGGAAATGGGTATGGAGCAATCGCTGAAGTTTAACAGAGTTCATGGAGTTGTTTGTAAAATGTATATCTGAAGCCTCTGAGGTGTCTGTCTGCCACAGGTATACAGTCCTTGAGGGCTGCTGCTCCTTTGTGTTGAATTAATTCTGGTGCCTGTCTTTCTCACAGCCCCAGAAAATAGTTCAAGAAGTAACTGAAGAGCAGCAGGTGAGGACATGAAAACCTTTAAAAGACTGGCCCATTTCTTTTCATGTAGCTTGATGAGCAGCAGGTACCCTTGGCTGGAAAATAATAGAACTTAAATGCTACCTGAGTTGAAATGATTGAAATATGGTCTATGTTAACATTTCTTATGTTGAGCATATGAAATAACATACACTTTAAAACCCTCAACTCAAGATGTGTTCATCAGATGAATGAAAATAGCTTTCGTAATATTCAAATTGGCTGCTATAATGCTAAAGTGAAGCTGATGACTGTGAAGAAACACAACCCGCATTTCAATTCAACAGAAGCTTCTTCTGAATATGCCAAGCAATATTCAGATATCAAACATTGGCATCTGTATTTTACTGAATTTTATCCATACAGTGACCATTTCACTAAAACACACATATTTCTGTGTTTGTCAAATAGTAACGTTTGCTGTTGCTTTGGAACATTTGAAAACTGCAACAGCTACAAGATCTTTTTTTTTTTTTTTCAAATACACGTTTCCTGAGCTATATGCAAACTGCCTTCAAGAGGATGTGACAAGTTCTTGGAAATGCACATATGGCTGCGCTGAAATCCCCAGATACACCTCCACGGACCTGTTTGTGCATCCACTTTTAGTGACTATGTTTCTTGTGTTTCTAAAAGACAGAAACACAAGAAGATCTTGTTCATTTTCTTGAATGAAAATATTGCACAACCAGAAAGGGCCAGTTATCGCATCCTCTCTTGTCAAAGAGGTGGAAATGCTTCAAGAACTGAAACCGTTGAGAAAGACTCCCTTTCTGTAGACGCACGCACATGAAGGGGAAGAATGAGTCAATGTACAGAGGGGAAACCTGATCTAACTGTTCTCTTGCTATGTCTTCTTGGTTTCCTGACACAACTGCCGTCTTCCTCACATTTCTAGGTCTGACAGCTGGACCTGCTTCCCCGCATGCAGTTACGCGATGAAATTTTAACACTCATTCTTGCTTTCATGTTTTTCGTCCCGTACTTTGTATGTAATGAGTCAATAGGCTGAAACAGAACAGGCGATAACAGACATAGTGACGGTGTTTTTTTGGTCCCTTGTCGTTCCAGGGCACTTCAGAAGAAGGTGAGGAGGGTCCCTCGCAGTTTGAGCCCTCATCATCTCAGGTTCCAGCACAGGAGGAAGGGGAGTAGTTAGGCTGCATCTCTACCTACCTCAAGGTTTGGCCTCAAGCAAACAGGGGTACAATCTGACTCTGATCTGTGATGGGGATTCAGGAACCCACACACTCACACACACGCGCGCGCACACACACAGACACACACAGACACACACACACACACAAATTCAGTGCAGACTGTTTACTCCACAAGTGGGATGCTGTATTGTAAAAGTGTTGGTTCACCATCAGATTTGGGTGAACTATTGTTTTAACATTGAGGAAATTGATTTGAAATGGAGACTAGTTTGACATTTTGGGAAATACATGCGTTTACTTTCTTTCTATTTGGACCATCTGGTCCAATTAGACGATTAATGCCACTCTCATCAAACATACAAAGCTACCACCAGCAGTTTAGCTTAGCTTAGAATTGTGTCTTGAAATATGAGAAAAGTGCCAGTTCAACTCTGTCCTTAGGTGACAAACCTGTATGGCCAAATTCACATTATAGTAAGTTCACACTTCATAACTTGAATTGGGAACCTGTAGTTGTGTGTGCACTCGCTTAATGGCTGAGCAGCGACATGGAGTCACAAATTCATGATCGCGAGTCCCTGCTGAGTTTCTCTCGGCCACAGAAATGCTGTAGCTTGTTTTTATGGTATTTAAATTATGTTTTGTGTTTTATTTTTCTGTGACATGGGACACCCACCCTAAAAACAATGTCTCAGAGAAATAAGACATCCGAGTTATTTGTGCCCCGTTTTGCAGCAAGCCACTGAAAAAGAAAAGAACATGGATGAGATAATAGCCTGGAGATGCTCAGGCAGCAAAGATTGTCTGTGCTCTAAGTGCACATTGTGTGTGTAAGTCCGTTTGCAAAACTATTTATGACTGTGCGGCAGTTACATACGACTCCTACCCAAAGTTTCCTTCATGGTTTGTCTCGCGCTCCCATTGGCTCTCATGACTGCAGCTCGTCTCTGTCTGAACACAGATTTTTAGCCTGCTAGATATCTGACGTGCAAGCACAGATTTGCCTCTGATTGGCACTTTTGTCAGGTGAGTGGTGATGGGGGGAGTGCATTGTGCTCTTGACTTAAAGTGGGGTGGAGCAGAAACAATGGCCATGAAAAAAACATGGCAA
>CAAKHG010010680.1:1220-11420 GCA_901007715.1 Dactylopterus volitans | reverse complement strand
CTGTGACCTCAGAAAACAAATGTATGGCCATAACTCTCTACATCTGCTTGTCATTTTACATAATGTCTAAAATGTTCCTATGGCTTTTTGTATCCAAAGGTTAAAGGTCAACTTCACTGTGACCTGTATCATTATCACCAAAACAGCATTAAAGGAATGTCTGGAGGGAAATTCTTTATATTTGGCACAAATGTTAATTAACCGATTTTGATTAAGGTGAAAAGTCAAGGTCATATTCTAATTATGACATCTGTTCAGACAAATGTTTAATAGGATGACATTTTTCTACTCTTAACACATGTAGTACAATTAAAAATCGTCACCGCATATATGGTTGACAAACATGAATGTTGACTGCAACATAATTGGCATAGGGGGGCAACGATCTGCAGAGTTTGAGCTGAACCTGACTCAGTCCAGCTCGTCCCTCTGGTGCTGCCATCCTCAAATTTCTGAACCCTCTTGACTCACTTAATAAGAACACTTGATAAGCAATCAAATCAGGATTATAATTAGAGTTCACATCCGTGTTGAGAAGCTTCAAGGGAGAGATTATTCAGGCTCCAGTTTATCTGACTTAATCCATATATAGATTTTTTTTTTTTTTTTTTTTAGGCATATTTAACCAGACGCCATCTGTAGTGACATTTTTGGGGAATATTATAGATGGTGGTCCCATCCCTGAACAGCTATGTGTCATCAGAGTTACTTCCATCTGAGTGACTGGCCGTGAAATGTCTAATGAGAGCAGAGGTAGATGGATGGTTGAGGGTTAGAGGCCTAGAGAACCAATCTTTCAATCTACTGAACCCAAAGGAGCTAAGCTTCACTGGTCTGTGACAGGTTTCCCAATAAAAATCGAACTACGACTATCACTTATGGATATTTTGAGGAGGCATCATTAGTTATATGGTTACCGTTAGAACGTGATTTCTTTTTTATAGTGGATCTCAGTTATAGATATGAATTATTCAATATGCTCAAATACAGTTAAGGCTACAGAGCTGGTTCTCCAGTGCCTTCATTGCTATGATTTATATCAATGTCATTTCTTGGAATGCATTCAAATGTTTACCCCTAAATAATAATAACCTAAGCCTAAAGTTTAAGCTCTGACAGCTCTGAATGTACGATTATGAATGATGTTTTCCTAAACCTCAACAAATCGTTTGACCTCTTGACCATTTTTAGTTTTTTGAGACATGTCCATATTTATAAGCACATTACAAAGATATTTTAACACATTTCCCAGTGGTTATACCTGATTATGTTCAATTGTTTTATATTCTTAGCATCTGCATAAATTCATAGCTTATAACGCGGTAACCACATTGAATGTTCTGTTGTCATTTTTATTTTAGATTGAATTGCACATGCTTATGTACACATCAATTTTTATTGTTTTCACAGAGCCGTATGTAACATCGCATAATGATGTCACTAATTTGCAATACAAGAGCGCAACATATTGGCTTGAAACACATTAGCCTTAACCTTCAGATGCAAAAACAGTGAATGCTTTTTCAATTTTTTTTTTATTAGATCGATTTTAGTAGGGGTAGTTGTGCACATTGGGTTTATTACTGTTTGAGTTGATCATTTCATGTGATTTTGCATTTCATTGAGACTTTGTATTTGCGTTCTAAAACTTTTATTTTATCTACTATTATATGCCCTATGGGTATATATTAGGGCCAGCTCTATTCATTTTGGTGCCCTAGGCGAGATCAGCGCCTCACCAGCTTCAGTGTTAGGAGCACGCCAGTGCGTGCCGCTGTGGGAGGCAGCACGGTTGCAAATTATTATTATTATTTATTGTATTTTGTTTTTCAATCATTTTTGAGTGCTTGTGGCAATGTGGTGCCCCAGGCGACCACCTATATTGC
Organism: Dactylopterus volitans; assembly: GCA_901007715.1. Lineage (NCBI taxonomy): Eukaryota > Metazoa > Chordata > Actinopteri > Syngnathiformes > Dactylopteridae > Dactylopterus > Dactylopterus volitans. The sequence goes on along the minus strand of CAAKHG010010680.1, from coordinate 9,534 downwards.
CTATGCCAAGAGCCAGCACTGTTCCTTATCAATTTTATGTGTCTTAGTTCTCTCTTTATGATATATTTTGTTTAGTTTTGTGGTATTTAAATATTATGTTTAAGTTCTTTTTTGTTTTATATTTTTTAAAGGATAATGCACAAATTAAAGTCACTGTACCATGGAACACTTACAACCAATATGCTAATTTGTTGTCCCTGTTGCTCTAAGGCCTTTACTCGGTCTGTCTTATTACCTATTTTATTATATTTTATAATTACCATTTATTTATTTTCATTTTGTCTTTCATTCCTGTGTGCATTGCATATGAAAACTGAGTGCTACACAAATTAAGTGTGATAACATATCCAGCATGAAGCGTGACAGAAACATCTGTTAACATGGTCTACATAGAGCTGCAAACTGTGGTGCAGAAAGTTGTTGGTTTTCAGCAGCATGAGGAGAGTGTTTGTGGAGGGAAGCTTCTCAACGTCTTTAGTAAGTCTGCGTTAAACCCTGATGAAAAATATCCTCCAATATTAAATATAGGCAAAACAAAACAAAAAAACAACAACAAAAAATCACCCCTGAAGAATGTCACAACACAGAACATTTTCGAATGAAAGGGGACAAACAAATGGCGAGAGAGAGGGTATGACACAACAACGGTCTGCTACCATCAAACCTCAGACATGGCAGTTACTATATATGCTGGATGTATTCTAGCCTGTAGGCTACTGTGATGCCTCATAAGTTTTATTATTTATTTTGCCTCTTTTGCACCTTATCCTGAGCTGCTGTAACAAGTGAATTTCCCCGTTGTGGGATCAACAGAGTTTATCTTACTTTTACAGTGTACTGACAGAACGAATAGTAAATCTGTGGAATGCGTCAGTCTTGCTGCTTGTTTCTGGAGGTTTAATAAACATTGATTGTGAAGAAAAACAACAGGTTTGCATGTTTTGAGATATGATGTCTGAAAACTGCTGTTTGTTGCCTGTTATACTTGATTTCTGGAAGAAAAGAAAAGGTTGTTTTGCAACAACTCATCCTAACATTTAATGTCACAATTTGATGCTTTTAATAGACTCTCGATGTTAGATTCTTTAATGTGCAATTAATTATCGTTTAAAATCAATTGGATCAGGAATTCTGATATTGATTCTTCAATCAGTCTTCTCGCATTCATCTTTTCCAAACTTGCATTGCATTTGTTATTTTTTAATGAAATGGATCTAAATTCAGGAAAAACCTTTTGAATCTTCCTGTCTCACAGCTTCCTATAAATACAGGGCTTATTTGCCTAGCTGACTAACACACACACACAACCACACACACATACTCACATACCAGACATGCATGTGGCACATAAATTAGCCACAAAAACCCAATTGCCAACAGTGAATGCTCCTTCTCCTCCACTAGGTGTTTTTACTCGCCCAGGGGTCAATACACCGCAAGGGACTGTGGACCAAACAGAATCACAGGCTATGTCTAAAGGGAATCAGGGAAAATTGCAGAGGAATCATTTGGGATTTGCTCAGTAAATGGAAAGCCAACCCTAAACACTTGATACAGAATGTCTAAGTCCTACAACTCTCTCTCTCTCTTTCTTTCTCTCTCTTTCTTTCTCTCTCTCTCTCTCTTTCTCTTTTTCTTTTTAATAGGAGCTTCTTATCCAGATCACATCAATAAAACTGCCATTATGATCCTGTAGCACATAAATGAAAATGGTTTATGAGCAACACAGTGAAAACAAATTCCTGCAATAAATATTTATTCGGTGGCTGTCCAGATCTTGTTGTGCAGAAGCTTATTGCGTAGATAAAAAAGATAAGATTAATTAATTATACAAAGCATACATTTACATGATGTGTGCAAACAATGTTTTTGATTACTTTATGCGCACCTTGTATTTTTATTGTTTTATTGGCGTTTGTCGTATAAGCATGCCGGCTAGATTTATCAGTTGGAATTTCTCGGGATGAGCTGCGCTGTCCCCAGCTCACATGGCATGACACAACTAGCCATCATCACAAATCTGCGTGTCTATCAGCCCTCATACCAACCCTGTTAAGCCCATTCATCACATATACACTCACAGAAGCACTCAGGCCCAACCCTCAGAGACCTTTATGGCAACCTGTCACAACACTGACCGAGGACTGACCTGACCACCTGACCCATGTGTGTTTGTGTATAAATGGAAGATGTGCATGCACTTAAAGTATACTGAGTCGTACGCACGTGTGTTTGTGCACATGAGCTTCTCGACCCACAAAAGGAAACACTCTTGGGTGGATCTGTATCCGCTAGAAAATATCTTCCCTCCAATATGGTCCCCTTCAACCGCTTATTCATCTTTTCCTTTTCTGAGACCTTTTCCTCCACCTTATTCTCCACTTTCAGTGTCGTCTCACAGAGTCTGAAACAGCCTCAGCATCCATCCAGGCAGGAAAGTAGATTTACATCTAACCTCGCTTATCGCATGCACACACATGCGCTCGCACACCCTTGCTGCAACTGTCACAGTTTTGTCTTTCTTTAATGTTAGCAAGCTCATCTTTATCTCTGGTCCATGTGTAATGGCTCAGAGATGTTATCTTCACAGACAGGCCAACTTGACTAAATAGGAGCGGCAAATTGACTGTAGTATTAGGAGAGAAGGGCCTCTATCAGGCAATCTGATAGGATCCCATTAAAGAAGGCTTGCAGATGAATATGATTAGCTTTTCATTCCTCCTAATGGAAACGTCTTCTGAAGAGGGGAGGAGATGAAATGTTTTGTAGTGATAGGGCCTTTGTACCAGTGATGGGATTGTTATTGCCTAATTTGGGTAAAAGGACCATTAAAGTTCTTGGAAGGGACAATGAATATGCCTCTAAGTATACTTTAATTTATCGCCGTGGACCAGTGGGTCACTGTGTGCGGCCACTGCCTTGCTTTGTAGATGCAAATACCACACTCTGCTTAAATGGCTTTATATTTGCCTTACTCTTTGCCAAAATCTGTGACTAACGAGGTTTCATTTCCTTCTCCAAAATGAGTTTGTGTGCATGTGCGCGCATGTGTTTGTGTGTGTGTGCGTGTGTGTGTTTTGCGTTGCTTTTGTATTAACAGACTATGACAGAAGTGCTCCACTAGATCATAAAGCAGCCATCATGAAAACAACTTAAGCGTATTATTGTTCATTTGCACAGATAACAACAAGTGCTAGCCTCTGCGATCAGTCAGAGCAGATGAAATTTAGGAGTGCTATTGAGCAGGATATTTCGAGATTTCTGCATGACTTAGAAGTACTTTCTAGGTATCAGTGGGCCTTTGCTGGCTGTTTTTAACATCATCACCATACAAACGGCATCACCATTAGTTTGTTTCAGTGCTGTGAAACATGCTGCTCAAACAAGACACGAAGTAACACGCAGGCTTTATTGGCAGGACTTGAGAGGGATCTGATGGAAGTTTACCTGTGGAATTCCCAGTAAAGAAATTCACAAAGCTACAAAAAAAATTCTGTATTTCTAATTTAAAACGAAATAGTTTGCCATTTTGATGCTTTAACTCCATAGTCACTCATTTGGAATCATGGGTTTGTATCACTCATCAACAAAAGATTTGTTTTCAAATGCTGTGGACATTAATATAAAAGTCTTTCCACAATCAGTCCTCACATAATTAGATTTTTCATGATTATATATGTTGGTTACTTAAAGGTTTTATTTGAGGTTTTTAGTATTATCTTATTTGTCTCCATTATGTGTTTTTTTCCTGTCATCAAGTGCTTATCCTGCTATCCAGGCTGGATCTCATACCCAGTTAAATGAAGGATAAATGATAATATTTCTTTAAAACCTGACTTGGATTCATCGCCAGCAAATTCAGTAAAGCTTCTTGTTTAGTTGGAGAAAAAGAATAAATTACCTGCACTTTTTTTTTTTTACCAATGAATAAGAAATGAACACTATTAGAAATAAAGGTTTCTTTTTCTAACTTAAGCCGTGCACTTTCAGGTTTTGCTTTTCGTCTCATCTGTCTTTTATCCCCTCTGCTGTTAACTCTGGCAATATATTTCTCCTTTGGAAAAAAAAAAGAGAAAAGAATTTAATATAGTTATTGTAATTGTGTTGTCTGTCTTCTGAACTAAAGATGAGATCGCTTTTGACTTGCAAATATTTCAGATTGAATTTTGCCAAATTACTTTTGGGAAATGTCTCTGGCATTCACTGTGCTCCTTTCTTTCAAAGGTTAATAGTATCTGCTCTCAGAGAGCAGAGAACTTAGTGGACTCTGCTGTGCCGGTTACAGAGAGGTTTCGTAGGAGCCTCTCTCGGGAGTGATAGAGTCAGCAGGTCAAGCTTTATTCTGGAGAGGAATGGACACCGGGAGCATGAGTGGCCTAAAAAGAAAGAGGAACGACTCATACCAAAGGAATAAATGGGCAGCCAGTTGAACTGGTTAATGGGATGTAAAAGTGTGTGTCTGCGTAACACGAATGATTAACAGTCGGCTGTTCATGACTGGAAGGTTGAGCTGTTGTAGACAGATTTTCTTAAAAACAGTAAGACTTCTAAGACATGTATTCTTTCTTTCTTCCCTGTCACCTCCTGCAGGTACGGAGACATGGTGCCTAAAACGATTGCAGGGAAGATCTTTGGCTCTATCTGCTCTCTGAGTGGGGTGCTGGTAATTGCCCTGCCTGTCCCTGTCATCGTGTCCAACTTTAGCCGCATCTATCACCAGAACCAGAGAGCAGACAAACGGCGGGCGCAGAAGGTACAGGTGAACACAGTTTTCCTTCAAGTGGGCTCCAGAGGGTTGGACCTCCAGACCTTCAGCACGGAGGGGAGGTCAGACGCCTTTCTCTCCCAGATTAGAGGACTCCACAGGGTTCAGATCTTCCCCAAGTCAAGTGATGATGTGCACACTTTAACTTGTACTTGCAATATAGATGTGGTGAAAACATTTAAGGGTGATGCATATTCAGGAAGGATCACCGTACAGTTATGCATCTTCCCCCCCTGACGTCTCTAACTACAAATCTCAACCTTCTTGTGCCTTTCCTCTGCATAAATAGCTCTGGATGTTTTCCCTTTTACCTCGAAAGGCGGAATCTTTTTTTCTAGCGGTGTGTTGGTGCATTCAACTTTAAAATACACTAACTTGTTGTATCTCAGTTTCTGCGTTTCAATGGCAGCCCCATCTTAATGAGAGGAAATTCACCACGAAGACATCCATATCCATATGAAAGATGTCAAGATTCCAATCTCCAATTTCTAAAACCTCGAAGCACCTATAAATGTTATTTGTGTACAGTTACTGTTTTCCATAACCTTTTATAAGGAGGAAATACCTGCATACAGGCTGTAACAGTCTGTACTGCAATGGGTGTTACGCTGTGTATGTGAACCATTTCTCTGCTTCTGTGTTTAAATATGATTAGCACAGAATCACGGTTAGCTAATCAAGTTAAAAACTGATTTTGGTTATAGCTAATCGAAGGTTGCACTCCTAATCTAAATGATAAAATGTCTGGATAAAGAAGTAAAGTTGCTCCTGCTGTGACTAAAGGAGATAAAACTGGATTACATTAAATTGCCCTTTTACATCCTACATTTCACAGCCATGAGTATTTCAGAAAACACAATTTAAATGTCAAGTTAATATTGGTATTTTACTAATTGAAGATGTTAGCTAAATTACTGAGTGCTTTCTCAACCATGTGAAAAAATGTTGCCATTTCTTATCAAAAAGAAAATTGTGAAATAATCTGTTAGAGATATCACCAATTTTCCAACTAATTCTATTTATATTGTCCTTTTGAGGTTATTTCATCTTTGTTAGTCATACACCGACAGAAATTTTATAAATGGATTAACAAAACCCATGTTTAAACTGCAGAAGATATAAAGATCCTATCTTCCTTTGGGTGCATTTCCCAGTCTTTAGATCTTTGGCTTAAAAACGCTTAAAGAATCATGATGTGGTGCGTTGCCAAGAGCTAAACTTGGTAGCAGTATCAGCTGGTGCAAATACAAAAACTCGGCTGGTAATCATAGATTGAGGGCAAGCCTGACAGTTTTTGTCCTCCTGAGATAGATAGTAGTGTGTTTATTTGGAGCTGGCAGACATGCACACACTGACACATATTTTCAGAGCCCATTCCTCTTTCTAATCACTCTCTTTCACACTTCTCGTAACAAGGCTTATTTTACTCCTTTTGCCTTTTTTTTTTCCTCCCATCTCTGCTACTCTGCCTCCATCCACTACCACCCCTCCCTCTCTCACCCACTTGGTGATTACTGCCATCCATCTTGGCACATGCTCTGGTTGTAATTTAAATCTGTTGAAAGTCCTGCAGTTCAGCCGGAGCCAGACCACTGCCCAGTCTTAACTAACCATAACCTTGTTGGCCAAGGAGGACTCCGGTGTAGTAGAGGCACAGATGCGATGAAAAGGGGGTTGGAAGGTTTTGAAAATGATTTAAATCAAACACAAGGTGGAACCGATGAGATGTGCAATGTTAATGCAGAGGAGTGGTGATGAGGAAGGCTAGAGGGAAGGAAGCAGCGGTAGAGGGAGGGAGGGAGTAGAAAGGGTGGAGAGCTAGAGGCAATGTGTGTCCTAATGCTGTGTTCTTTCCCAAAATAGCTATCACCCATATGAGGATGGAAGGACTGCGTGCGTGCGTGCGTGCGTGCGTGCGTGCGTGCGTGCGTGCGTGCGTGCGTGCGTGCGTGCGTGCTTGCGTGCGTGTGTTTGTCTGTCTGCCTGTGCATCTGTTTGAGTGAATGGGTCCGCATCCATGTCTGTTGGTGTGTGTTTGTGCCAGTGCATCCACCATACTTCCTGCCAGTTTAGGCTGACCTTGGTCTATCCCACCTTTGAGTGTGTGTGTGTTATCCAATATGCTGGAGTCATACACTTACACCTTCCGAAGTACCCATCAACTGTCCAGTGTATCATAACAGTGGTGTCATCATTAACTAGTTAAAATTACTCTATAAATGACTCCATCAGGCACTTTAATGCCTCTCTGCCTGACTGGGGGAGGGGGGGTCATTGATTTGCTCAAGCACCCATATATCCAACAGATTCTATATTCCATAACACAAGGGGCCCCATTTTAATCCAGCCATAACAATGATCAGTGCACTGTGGTAGACTGCACAGCCTGTTCGGGCATCTCAGCGCGTGCCAGCTACAATGGTTCATATATGTGAAGCACTGCAATATGCAAAGCACTCGGTGAAGACGAACAAGGTGGTGATTAATAAATCTCTGGATCACATCACTGGTCTCATAACGCTGACACCGCACTGTGCACACCATAGAGAAGCAATGATAACAACAGTGCAACACATTGTCTGGAGGTACGGAGCCTTGTGAACACACCAGCACAACTCTTAAACCAAAAGCAGATGGTGTGGGTTTATTCAGTTATTTACAAAGTACAATAACAGTAGAAAAATGTAGAGGGAAGTCTAGCTCAGTCATAATTTTACTTATGTTGCACATTTCTATGTGAAGATGTAAAAAGGGACATAGAGGCATTTGCAGTAATTCCGTCCATTAACATCAGCTAGTAGATTCTTTCAAGGAAAGTTGGGAAATAAGTGAACCTTTATTTATATAGCAGTTTTACAAACCCAAATTACAAAGTGTTTGACATCTATAGTGATGGCCAGGCAGTGATGTGAGGTGTCAGTAGCTCAGAAATGTAAGCTGGGGCTAAACCACGTGATGCTTTGTAAGCAATGAAAAGAATCTTGAAATGAATTCTGAACCTTACAGGCAACCAGAATTTGCATTTCCTGCTGAAAATGTGTGTGAATGCAAACCGCTTAAAGAAAAACTCTTGAGTGTTTCAAAGGATTTTGAGTGTCTCTCCATTCGTTCCTCTAGGAAATTCTTAATATTTTAAAAAGTAGAACATGTAGAACAAATGTCAAACAAACGCAATCAATTCCTCAGTAGGTTGAGATGAGATAGGATGTTACCTTTTCGTCTGTTACACAAGGGTGACAGAAATGTTTCTTTGACAAGGCTCCTGTCATAAAGAAACATTCACACAGACATATAAAAACAAGACATGGGGTGTTGAGGAATCAGCTGACTTTGTTGTTCATTTTGTGCTGTTCAGTATGGCTATTGTAAAGTAGATGAAGGATTTCTTGTAGATGTTTTTACCAGCCAGTGGTATAACACCTACCTCATGGTAGTAGCTGGAAGGAGTAAGGAGTAGCTGGAAGGAGTTAAAAACTCCTCCCTCTAAACCACACATTTTGATACTTGAATGGTTTCTGTGGCACAAGCAGTTGCGGAGTTATCCCGCAG
>CAAKHG010010673.1:2217-15684 GCA_901007715.1 Dactylopterus volitans | reverse complement strand
GAAAAGTCTTCAAATTTGGCACAAATGTTAACTTAGAATTAAGGATAAACTAATCAGATTTTCCTGATGAGAGGTCAAAGATCAGAGTTACTGAGTCTTCAAGTCTGTTCCTGTTTCGAGACTGTGGTATCTCAGAAACAGCTTGAGGAAAAGTCTTTAAATGTGGCGCAAATGTCAGCTCAAGCTCAAAGATGAACTGATAAGATTTCAGCGGTGAAAAGTCAGAGGTCATCATGACCTACAAACACATTTTGGCCATAATTCTCAATGTAATACTGGGATTTTGATAAAAACGTCTGATGGCATAACGTAGGCTGTGTTCAGAATTGCCTGGTAACATGCTATTCATATTAAATGTGACGTCAAATTAAGAATATAGTGTGTTTCAACTGCAAGGTATTTGGATTTCGTGTATGTGAGAAATGACAATGTGTGCAAGCTTAGCAAGAATTTCTATGCATACATGAGTAGCTCATGGTGCAGAGGTGGACTTAAAAAAATTCTCTCATTCTCAAACTGTTGGCCTGTCAAAGGTCTACAATTTTGAGGTATTTCCCATTCTTGGAATATTTATGGAACGCCTGGAGGGTATTTCTTGCAATTTGACTCAAATGTCAATCAAGCTTAAGGATGACTTCATTTGATTTTGAAAAATGTCTAAAATGATGAATTAGCCTTTTTGGAAGGTCAGAGGTCAACTTCACAGTGACCTGTGTCATTCTTGTGAACGTGATGTTTCAGGAATGCCTGGGGGGAATTTCTACATACTTTAGCACAAATGTTAACTCGAATTCAAGAATGTACTGATTAGATTTCGGTGGTCAGTTCAAGGTCATTGTGACATCTTGCTTGAAGGAGGCAAACAACTGTGGTGTGATAATACCAGTTTTCTCATATGACTTCAAAACCCTAACAAGAAGTAAACAGTTTTTTGGAAAAATTGTAAGGATACTTTATAAACTGTGAATTTTCCCCTTGTTTAATTTAGTTGTATACTCGCAACTCATGATCGGAAGGCAAAAGAGAAAAGAAGATGCAACTATTGAAATTGTCAGAATAATGTGGGCAGCATGAGCCAGTGTAACCAGCATGAGCCACACACATGTAGGGGAGGCATGTATAATGTTGCAGGCATGTGGGAATGCTCGGCCCGTGGAAGGCTGCAGCTGACAGCTGTCACCTTGTGTGTCAAGTCAACTCTGACCATCTCTTCCCAGGCATTCGTCTTCCTGTCTCTCATTCTCACACACACACACACACACATGCACACGCACGCACACACACTGCGCTTCATCTCTTCTGCTGTCTCACACTGTTCCTCCCAGTGCCCATTGAATGTCTTTTACCACACACACCACAATGCACGCAGTCTCACCTGTCAGTTTCGCAGACGCATCCATAACTCTTCACAACTGTCCTACGTCCTTTTATCAGTCGATATTCTTTAAAGCATTTCTTATCAACATGCTGAAGTCCAAGGTACACTCGGCAACTGAGTCATTTAAATTTCACCCACTCTGCCTTTTGTCTCACTCCCCCACACCATACACTAATGCATTTCAAAAATGTGGATGTTTTTTTTCCTGATAATATTTTTCTTCTCTTAATTTGAAAGTTGTTGGATCCTCCATCTCCTACACTTGTTTCAATGGACACAATCCTTGGATAGTTTTGAATAGATAGAAAGGTTACTAAGAATCAAAAAGCCTCAGTATTGGGTAGTTTTTTTTTTGTTTTTTTTTGAAGGTTCAAATTGGATTTAAGATGAGATATCAGCATCTCCAGACAATGGTCTCTGACTGTAGTGTACTGTATACCTTTTATAATGCCGTTTTTCAGTTGTCATTTTAACGGTTATACGAGTGACTGAAGGAGTTAATGTGAAGTTGTTGTTACATGTCCGTCTATGAGTTACTGTCACTAACAGCTGGCGTGCGTGTGCGTGCGTGCGCGTGCGTGTGTGTGTGTGTGTGTGTGTGTGTGTGTGTGTGTTTCAGATGAAAATGTGCAGGAGCTGGCTCTAGAGTTGGTGCAGCTGGGCTTTATCTGTGAGGTGGGTGTTCGTGTTAAATAGACTCAAGTTGACCATGTGTGCATGTATGCTGCCGGCAAAATGTGTGTGGGTGATAATGTTGGTAAGTGAGCTATTTCTGGAGCAAGCTGCGTGAAAATTCAATAGATTGTAAAAGGTGAGGTGATCCTTGACTTTGGTATATATTTCCTATGCATCCACTTCCTCTTGAAGCCTTGGATCGCTTCATGCACTCTACGTACTTTTCACATGTGCATCTACATCTAATGCTGTATGGTCAGTTCATCTCCGTGTGAGCGTGACTATATGTAGACTTTTATGCTAATGACTTAATCCTCTTCATGGATTTTATGGATACAAAAGACAGCTTTATGCCTTGTCCAATCGTATAGACTTGTGTGTTTTTAAATGGGGGTATTACAGACCAAATCTCCATGAACAGATCATTGCATCTTTTGTAACTTGTTGAATTGTTGAAAATGCTTGTGTTCTTTCTGCAGATGGACCAAACAAAGATAGCCGCTCTACTAGAAGAAACATTCAACCAAGCTTTTTACTAGCAACCGTTACCTCGACTATGAGCTTTTACCCCTACAAGCACATTTTCTTTCTTATTACTTTACATGGTAACTATATAAAGCATTGTTTTCCTGAGTTGTTTTTTTTTTTTTTTTTTACAAAGTCTTTGATTTTATGTGACCAAATTCCGTTGCACCAGGGAGGTTCCTCACTGCGCATAGTACTTTTGGCATCAAGGTATTTTAACATAATGCCTCATCTCACATGAGCTCCTCCTTTTCATTTGGCTCTCCTTTGTTTTCCCTCATATGCCAGAAGAGTCCCAGCTCTTTGACTTATCAGCTTAAATGTATGTAGAAATGCATATTTTTTCAGCTTACTTGATAATAAGTACCATGATTATCATTTTTATAAAGCCTTAGATTTTGGACAGAATTGGGTACCACATAAGTACATTTGACATTTAGGGTGAGTATTATGACAATTTTGTCTGGAAAATAATATGTGGTTATTTTAAGGTACTGTAAACTGTTACTGAATTTTTTTTTGGGAGTATTTTTATTTTTTACTCAACTGTTTGCCTTAATCTGGGCCTACGCACACACCTTTAAGTCCTCTTTTCTCAGTTGTTTCTTTTTTTATTGGTTACCATTTGCTTTTAACATGTATTTTTATGATACTTGTGTACTAAACTCAGCTGCCATATACTGCTGAAAGAGGACATGGCCTTACCAGTTTAATGCGTTTTATTTATGTCACAGGTACGAAATGTAATTTGGTAACAGATCATCCAATTAAACTAGGACCTAGTGAAGAGAAATCTCTCATAGAGTGCAAAGTATACCTTATTTTTATTACATCATACAGTCCTTGCTCAGGCTTGTATTGAGATGAAGGTGTTGCCTTTGGCCATTTGTCAGATTGTTGCTCAGAAATTGTTATGAACAACTGGTACTTCTGTGTCTGAAAACTGCAATTCAAGACCTTAAACAGACAGGAAGAAAGAAAAGCATCTACATAAAATGTACTAAAACATTACACTTCAAGTGCTGTCGGGCCATCCTTGATAACATTTGAGGTTATTGTTATGACTATGAGTGGTCCAAATGAAGCCTAAAGTTTGAGCTCTCTGACACAGCCGACTTCTGCTGCTGCATGTTGAGTTGCTTAACAATATCATGTTATGTTGGACGACTCATTGCTAAGATGAATCCAATGATCCTCATTCATCTGTTGAAGTATTTATGTATTCAGACTACTGTTGTGCTCCAGTCAGCGTTGAGTGTCCATCAAAATGCTTCATTTTCCTTCGTTTGTATGTGTTTTTGTGGACTGATGGGATTGTGTCATCCAAAGATGTGTCTTGAAATTAGCCAGAAGAATGTAAAAACATCACTTATGATAAGAAGTGGTTGTCTATCTTTTTCACCCAAAACTGGTTGTTACATAATCAAAGGCGGCGGGCTGCAGATGATGTGACTTTTTCGGTTTTATGTGGTTGTTCCTTGATTTTGTAGGTATGATTTTTGATGGTGCGCATATGTCTGATGGCGTGTGCATGTTTCTTTTCTGAGACGGGTATCCTGCCAGAATCTGTGAAGTATGACTGCTCTTTCTAATAAACGTGCGAAGCGTGTCACTTTATTCCCCGTGTCTGCGTCTAAAATGAGGAAAAATACAGCATCTTTTATCCTTTAATAATTCGAAATTATGGACAACAGAAGTAAAGCAGGTGTGGTAGTACACAACTTGCGAGGGTAACGCAAGGATGCGAGGCTCGCGCATGCGCGTGATATGCCCCTCTGCGTCCAGCAAGCTGCAGGTAACCGGCAGGTGCGTTATCGTGACGTCATACAGGAAGTGGACGCGGCGACATGTCTGGGGTTTGGCGCTGTTGAATACGGTAAATCAGTTTCTCCGAGGGAATATCCGAAGTGGCGGAAATGTGCACTTTTGGTAAGTGATGGCATGTTTTGTTTTTCTTTATTGTAACTGAACAACATCTTGACCTCGGATGATGGATTCATGCTGATCCGGTTTACCTCCACGCGCGTCAGGTGGCCCTGGGCCTGCGATACTCCTTTCTGTAATTTACCCAACCTGTGTTAAAATATTAATAATCGGTTCATCCGTGGATGAAACTAGTTGCCAACAACCAAAAGAGAAGAAAATAATCCCGAAAATGATGCGTATGACCGCTTTCCTCGATGAATCGAGCCTTTGCATGCAAACGAGCGTCCGTCCCCGCGCGCTGATCACGCAACGATGGAAGTCTGAACTGGCCCACTAATGGCATCACTAACGACGGTGCTCAGAGGCTGAATCCATTCCCGCACTGTCATGTAATGATCAGTAGGAATGCATCTGTTTAGACTTATCAAAGAAATGATACTTAAGAGTTTTGCACCAGTTTTGCTTTTTTTTTTTTAAACAAGTACATATTTTGTATTTATGATTACATGCGTATATCTGGCATCCTTCACGCAAAAAAAATCCTTGCAGTGGTCCAAATCATTTAATTTTAGTTTACACCAATACTTTACAAATAATGCTCAGACGGAAGGACTGTATATCTGCCTCATAAACAAGTGCATGCGTATTTGGATATTGGTGATTTAGAATTTTACCTGTGTGCATTTACTATATTGTACGCGTATGCCCAGTTAAATGTACAGGAAATATACATAGGCGAAATGAAATTTGAGGATGGCACAAAAGCTATTCAGCTTAGAGTAATTTGAATATATGAAGATCAGGAGACACCCAGAATGAGTTTGTTGTTGTGTAAGAAGAGGAGATTGTTGGTGGCGTGTGTGCACTGTGGGATCTGTGTGACTTAAGTGGATAACTTTGTCAACAATGAATCGATCAGTTTCAGGTTCCCTACTAAACTGCTACAAACAATTTGTTTTCATTTCTGTCTTCCAGATAAAAACAAAGGGCCTCGGAGGCTGATGAGAAAGGGGCTGACTCTCATCCTGGTCGGCCATATTAACTTCATCCTTGGCGCTATTGTACATGGGAGCGTCCTCCGCCACATTTCTAAACCCAGCGGACGCATCACCACAGAATACACGGCAACCAATATCATTTCTGTCACCTCTGGTCTGCTGGTGAGTCATTAGTTAAAATATTTAGTCCTTGTTCTTGAGTCAAATCAGTAAGAGGCTTGCGGTTTGTGGAACTTTCTAAAGCCAGGCAATGTGGATTACTTAGTGTAATATTTTGCCATTAAACTTCAGTTATAAAGGGTGACGTGGTGGCTCAGTGATGAGCACTGTTGCCTCACAACAGTAAGGCTCTTTCTATGTGGAGCACTGAAAATGTCCGTGTGGGTTTCTGCCAGACCTTGTGGTTTCCTCTGGTTTCCCCTGCTTCAGGTGCAGAGGATGAATTTCACTGTATTTGTGCAGTGAGAATAAAAACTTTCCTCTTCTGAAGCAAAACTGATTAGCTCCTTCAGCTCTGTTCTGTGAATCAAACAAGACCAAGCTTGCCTATTAATAAGGAGGCTGTTTTTATTGAAGGAGTCACTAGTTGCTCAAGGGCAGGCCTCATCACACAGAGTTGTCTGACAAATTAAAAGTTGTTGATGAGATGGTATCAATGCAACAATCTGTGAAATGTGGGCAGTTTGCCCTGTTACTGCCTTACCACCCGCTGTCATAAATGGAAGTCTCTGCGTTCATTTTCGTACTGCTAAGCTGAAACAATCATCTTGTCCATTGAATCTTTCAGAGCATTGCAACTGGGATTATTGCCATAGTGGTGACACGGAACCTTCATGTGTTTAAACTGGTAGGTGAGTTTAAGTTGACTGATATCACTGACATGATGGACTGGTTCCATCAATCATTTGGTGTCTACTGAGTAACTGATACACCTCCCCATCCGCGTCTGACAAGGTCACATATGATGTCTCTGTGTCTCCAGCAAGTAGGACTTCTCATTGCATCGTTCTTCAATGCCCTGCTCTCAGCTGCCTGCTGCACCGGGCTCATCTTAGCCATCAGTATCACTGTGGCTCACAACGGGCAGGGCCTGATGCTGGGCTGCAACAGCACCGAGGTGCCCGTCAACGCTCGCTCACCTGTCATGGCGCAATGCCCATTTGATTCAACGCGTATCTATGTGAGTCTAAGCTTGTCTCTTACTGAATAGTGAGTGATGTGTTATGTGACTGCAGCCATCTTTCTGCTTCCTCTATAGGTTTGTCTTTTCATCACCTTTTTTTTTTGATATTTCAAGCTGCAGCACAATAGAAAGTGTCATTAAAAACAGTACAGGAGAATCAGCTTTATTGTTTATTTGATGCTGTTTCATCCTTGTTCCCAACCCACGTCTCAGGACACCACCTTGGCGTTGTGGATCCCCTGTGCTGTGATGGCAGCAGTTGAGGCTGGCCTGTCGGTCTGGTGCTTCATCGTCGGATTAGCTCTACGAGGGCTGGCGCCCTGTGGGAACAGCTATCTCAAAGAACAGGTGTGTGTGTGTGGGTGTGTGTGGGTGTGTGTGGGTGTGTGTGGGTGGGTGGGTGGGTGGGTATGGTAGAGGGATGTAAGTGCAGTGTTTGTTGGAATCTTTGACTCAGGTGTGCACATACATTTGTTTTTACACAAATGCAAATGAACACTGTGTCTACTTCTTATTTCATGTGTTGCGCTTGGTAAAAACAGCATGGACCAAAACAACACATACTAAATTCTCTGTTTTGCTTCCTTCTCCCAGTTGGAGGAAGAAGCCGAGTGCGCTCCCCATAGTCAACGCCTGATTGGACAGCACTTGAATCCTGACGCCTAAATAAACAAAAAGCAGGAAGGACAGAAGTCCATCAAGATTCGGACTACTACATCCAAAAAGGCATAACTACATCTGCACTGCAGATGTCAGCACACGCAAGCCATGTAATTATTATATTGTTCTACAGAGTCAGTTTTTTTATTGAGAGGCACAACATCGCCATGTAACTTGATGAGCAACTGAGGTTACCAGTGACTCTGTTTGCTTTCAATTGTATACCAAACCTGTTAGGTCATTTCAGGCAGTGCATCTGCACCTGATGGGACGCATCCATAGCAAATTAAATCAGTGACTCATGTTTCAGTTGGTAAATTACAAGGTGGAGATCCTTTGATCAGTTGTTCCCTTTACAGTGTGTGGGTGTGGAGGCCAAAGTAAGATATTAATGTTTCTTTTAAGTCTACTTAGTACCTGTTCTTGACCTTTGGGGTTCAGTCATGGTGCCTTTCAACATGAAGAAACCTTTCTTTACGAAGACAGTTAATTTCTATACCCAGCAAAAGTATTTTAGATAATCTAACCATATGTTGGCATGTATGAATTGATATTTAAACATAATATAGGCTATTTAGTGCCTTAATCCTAATGTTTGTCCCGATTCTAAAGCTGTTTCCTTGCATCGGAATAGCATTTAACAAACTATGCTCGTCAATCTTTGCCTACAAACATGGTTCACACATGCAAACAACCATTCATTTCATGAACAAACTGTAATGTAAGGTCATGTTCTACTGCCAGATAGCAGATTATTTTTAAAACTGGATGGGTTCAGTATTTTGATTTAAATTAAATTGGATGCATTAAATTGCACCTCTTAAAAATGGTTCATTCTATGTAATAGTGTCACCGAATGTAGGTAAACCATGGGTCTGATGGTTTTACTGGCCTTTTCCTAGAGATTTCTGAATTTTTTTTTTTTTTAAAGAAAAACATACCACCTGAGAGAAAAACACAAATTTCTAACAGCCCCCCGAATTTCAAGGTTGATAAGTTCTCGGGGATTTGGTGCAGCGTTTTTCTCTGCAACATTTAATACAACAACAAGCGATTTTAGTAGCATGCTGTAATCATTTTATCTGTTTTTGTGTGTGTGGCTCCAAAGTTGCGGAATTGTTCCTCACTGACAATTCATGCAACACAAAAGAGTCTTGAAACACAGTGTGACGACGCGAGTGCTTTTGTGCACATGCCAGATACTGTTAGCGGATGCCTGGCGGACGTGAGGAGGTTAAACCAGTACAGTATGTGGGCCAGCAGCCGTAGTCATCGCAGACCAACCCCCCTCCCCTCCCATCCTCGCCCCCACCCTACATCACAGTGACAGAGATGATCAGATCAGATCAGAGCAGCCATGAAACAGTTAATCTAGTGCTGTGCTCAATCGTGCGGAAGGGAATCATAGCACGCAGCACTAATCCTGAGGCTGGAAGGGATAAATATTGACATCGTGTTGACTGATACGATCACAACAAGTCTGAGTGGTATTTTCAGTCAGGCTGATGCTAATGTCACACCATAGACAGTAGAAATTTGTATTTGATATCACAAGTGTGTATTACTGACAAGTTTGTTTTTAATACCGAACTGGGAAACCGTGTGAAGTAATCGATGCCCTCTTTAGAGGTATTTCTGTGGTCTGTTCGTAATTTTCTCCCCATACTTTAATTTCCAATCAACAAACATCTCAAAATGATATTTGCAAATATTTTATTTATAAAATCATTTTCCTTGTTATTCAGATTGTCAGTGATTTAAAAAAAATAGCTAGTGTTTTTTTTTTCTTAATTGTTTTGAATTGAAACATACATTTACAAACATTTCAATATATTTGATTCCCTCTTTCTGTCCTTGGTTATAAAATGAAATGTGGCCCAGGACTCAAATGCACATCAACATTCCACATCCTGGTATATTGTGACTGGGAGATGGTGTTTTTTAGAAATGCACTGACCAAAATATTTTGCAGGCTCTCTTTTAAAACTGCCAAAGTCAATCTGACAGAATTTGTGCCATCATTTATGTTTCCTTTTATTAAGCTCAACTGCGAACTCTCAAGTTGTTTAATGTTGCCCCCTTTGAAAAAAAAATGCAGTATATACATCTACTACTTTTTTTAAGAATAATACACATTTGATGTATGATTTTAATAAAGGTTTTTAAATAATGCTATTTGGCTGCTTGTATTTTTCCCTTTTGTACCATGAATATTTTTAGCTCATATCTTCCTGCATAGTCATTTTTTGTCAGATTGTTTTCTGCACGTTGTGTCTCACCTGCTGCTATAGACAGGCACAATGTAATACACAAGTCTCAAATGGGATTCTAATTAACCCCAAATAGCCCTCATTTAACCTTGAGATTTATGCTTAATACCTTCTCATTTTAGACTCTTTGGCCACACAATCTGTATTTGGCACAATTTGAAAATATGTTATTAAAAAGTAGAATTTCAGTTATTTGTAATGATTTACAAATTAAACATGTACTGTTCTAGCTAAACATCCTCCAAAGAAACACACATTTTGTCCACTCATCTATTCTATTGGTTGTCCACAAGACATAATAGGACGATGGGCTCTCAGTCACTAACTCCACCTTTCTTGCCTTTCTTCTCCTGCAGTGATATTTTGCAGGTGAACAGTAGCTGCTGCCAGAGACATTCTTGCCACGCTTGATCCAAACACTCTCCACAAATTATGCAAAACATTATGGAATGAAAACATTGGCCTAATCATTATGCAGGTCACACTTTTCTACAGCAGGTACAGTATATTCAACTCATACTAAATAGTAAGATGTCAAGAGACAAAAAAAAGCCCAACCAAATTCAACTAGAGAAAGGGAAATAAGGACATTGTGCTTTCTTAATGACATCCCCCCTTTTCAAAGAGAAGATGTCAATAAAAGCCTCCACATATTCACCCCGGAACTGATCTTTGCTGGTTTGTAGTCTATTCATGCTTTTATTCAGATGCAGAAGCAGTACATCGGATCATCTGACTAACAAACTGTCCAAAAGCAAAGAAAATTACATGCGGGATAGCCAGAATATATCCCCATAACACGAGTCGCACCAGCATCGCATACATATATGCAGTTCCGTCCTCAGCATCATGCACAGTGTGCAGCGGGAGGGAGAGAGCTCGTCATTCCTATGCGCGGTCGCGCTCAGTGCGCGGTCACGACGTCGGATGCATGCTGCAGGCAACCAGCTGCAAACAGCGGAACAACGAGGCACTGCAGCAGTGAACGCAGCAGCGGCAGTGAACGCAGCGGCAGCGGCAGTGAACGCAGCAGCAGCAGCAGCAGCGGCCGCCGCCGGTGGACCCAGCCGCTCTTTATCCTTCACACAAGGTAAGACGTTCCAGCTAGTCACGCTGAGGACGCCGTTTTAATGCTCGAATTCGTTTGTTTTGTACTAGTTTGTAGCGTTCGGGCGGCAGACACTGCGGTGACACATCCACACACACCCCCCTGCCACTGATAAGCTCTCACGCTTTTAACCTGGCGCGGCACCGCCGGTGGCGGAGCAGCAGCAGCCAGGATGTGGAGCCCATTCAGGCTCAGGCTCCCCGACGCTAGCGCGGTCCTCCCCGTGACGGCTAACGATCAGGAGCCCCGGTAAAAAAAAAAAAAAAAATTAAAAAAAGATACACAAGTGCTCGCGTATTTCGCTATCAGTTAATCAGCGTAACGCTTGCTAGCTATCGTTGTCGTTCGCGTGTCATAAATCCCAAAAGTTACGTCGTGTGCAGCGGTCGAGCGGGAGGTGTTTCGCGCAGGTTCAGAGAAATCGTTAACACTTTTTTTTTGTTAAATCATTGTTTTGTTTTTTTTGTAATTATTGTATTTCCCGGGTTGATAATGCGGACGGTGCGGTCGGTGAAAGCGATACCGAGCCGTAGTGTGAAACATCGCGGGGGAACGTGACTGTTGCCCGGCCAACCTCACACAAACATGAGAGAGGGCAGCAGCAACAGCAACAGCAGCAGCAGCGGCGGCGGCGACCATCATCCGCAGGTGCAGCTGCAGCGGCTGCGCCTGCCCGCCTGCCTGCCTGCCTGCCCGCCCGCCCGCCTGCCTGCCTGCCTGCATTCGTCGCAGCCCTCCGCGCTCCTCGTGGTTGGGTTTAACGCGTTTTCAGTGGTGTGCAGCTTTAAATGTGACGCTCCTCTTAGACGTTTGACGATGGGCGCCCAGTGAGCACGCACCAGACACACACACTCTACGCTGAGGGACTTGAAACGCTTGCATGTTTGCATGGCATGTCATGTCCTCTCAGATATGCCGCAGAGGCTGGTGTGTAGATTTTTCTCTTTTTTTTTTCTCCCACTTATTGTATTGACTTGTATTGTATTGACGAGTGTGTTGCCAATCAGGTGCAACACCTGCTATAGTGCAACTTGACACCAAGCAAGTACCAATCAGCTTGTCTGACCATTAGGCCTCTCTTTGTTTTTAAACCTGCAGGACCTGTTTGAAGGATCTTCACCCTTTTTTTGGCAGCTGACTGAAACATCCAGAGGAGAAAATTATTCGGAGAAGAACCATATAATGTGGATTCAGCCTAAGGGAGGGGAGGGCCTTTGACATGGAGCTGGAATAGAGACTGGGAGAGGAGACAAAGAGAAAGCAGAGGATGGACCACTCCTGGGGCCGTTCTCCCAGCCACCTGCACTTTCCTTAGGGATGGAAACATGGAATTAGTTTGTTACCAATGGATTACAAGGAGGAAGGAAGCACTGTAGGATGTTTTTAGAAGAAGCAGCAATTGAGACAGTATATCTAAAAACGCCTCA
Source organism: Dactylopterus volitans (assembly GCA_901007715.1). NCBI lineage: Eukaryota > Metazoa > Chordata > Actinopteri > Syngnathiformes > Dactylopteridae > Dactylopterus > Dactylopterus volitans. Next base: position 3,534 of record CAAKHG010010673.1, on the reverse strand, counting down.
TAATCAATGAACGCAGTTACCACAGGTGCCGCTGAGTTTGAGAACTTGCACAGGCCGCAGCTCCGTTCGTGCTGCTTTGTCTCATGCGAAGGTGATCGGCCTCAGATGAGTTGGACCTCTATCACGCTAACAATGCAGGGTGCATGCCTCATATCTGAGGGTGGATTTCTGGTTTTTGCCTCAAGTGCGACGACAGAAAATGGACTTATTGCTTCTAGAGTGAAGAAGCCTTAAAATACTGTGTGCGTGTCCTCAATGCGTAATAGCTTGTCCACTCTGCAGGAATGTCCAACATAAAAATGCAAACAATTGGAAGGGAATGTATGAAAGACTGGTCCTCCATAACTACCACAGTCCCCTACAGACAAAAAAATCCTGTCTGTTTCTCCTTTGTGCTAATCCCTCTCTGCCTACTTCTTTTCTTTCTGGTTCCTCCTACTGAGTCCATCCACATGGAGTTCATAGAGAGCCACAGCGAGTTTAGCTGTGAGCCCATCAGACTCAGAATGTGTCAGGATCTGCCTTACAACACCACCTTCATGCCCAACCTACTGAATCACTATGACCAGCAGACGGCCGCACTCGCCATGGAGGTAGGTGGTGCATGTGTCAGTCGGGCGATTGTGGATGCATCCTATGTGTATGTCACACACGTGTTGCGATTGGATCGCTGCTTCAGTATAATGAGAGAGAGGAGAGAGTAGTGCAACTACATATACACTACATTGTGGATCATATTGACTTTTGAACACGCCAGGAGTTGAAAATCCACAAGTGGCCACTGGCAATAAACACACAGGTTTGTCTTGGTGACGGGGTGCAGAAATGGTTAACAACTGTCAAGCAACGGCCTGCAAAGTTTCACACCGTGGTGTCACGCACCTGCTCAGGGGAAACAAAAGCAACTCAGGAGCTCAGATGTGATTACATCTGTAAAAGAAAATCCTCTAACAAATGTCGCAATACTGCAGGAAGCAATACATTGTCCTACATTTGACAAATTAGTGGTTTCTTTTACTTAATGAAGACTGTTGTAATTTCATGTGTGTATTGATAATTATGGCCAGAGACCTTGTTTTGTTTTGTTTTGTTTACATTTTCAGCAAACATAAGTCTAAACATAAGTGCTAGTCATCCATAGCCTTAATCCTTGGAGCACACATACAGTTTGCACAGTAAAAATGGAGGGACCTTGTTTTACACAGACAAAAGTATGCTTTTAAATGTCCCCCAAAACGCAATTCTAAACATCTCTGTGTAATAGCAGACACGTATTTACATTGAGCAACACTTGGAATACCAAGATTGTTTTACACA
>CAAKHG010010660.1:40959-52091 GCA_901007715.1 Dactylopterus volitans | reverse complement strand
GTAGGAGGGAGGGAAGGAAGGAGAGAAGGAAGGAAAGAAAGAAAGAAAGGCTGTGAAAGGAGTGACTTACGTTCTCTGTATCTCCCTGAACGAAGGCCATTCAAGATTGATGACAGCGGATGAATGTAGCATTGTAGCTCCATGCACTGAAAACGATAACAGATTCATTTGTGGTTAATAAAACTGCCTTTGACAAACTGTTAAATGTTTTAATTGTAAACAACAATAATAATAATAATAATAATAACGTGTTCAATATTACTAAGAGCCTCATCTCCCCCTACAGTTTGGTTGACTGAATCCTCAGAGAATTCTGACTAATTCTGCTCATATGGTTACTAAGGGAGGTTCATCTGCGTTTGCATGCTAGTTTTGCCGCCGCGGTCGACCTCCTCCTGCGGGAGACAGCATGAGTCATGGAGGGGCTCACCTTTCTGGTGAAAATCCGGTCCTTCTCTGATACACTGGAGATGAGCTGCCCTTCCTTGTGCTCCTCCTCCGTGAAGCTGCGAGGTCTCTTCAGTGCTCGCTGAGTGTTTTTGCCATTCATTTTTTCTCCTCGTTGTGTTTTACACAGTCCATCAGTTTCCCTGCCCCATGTCTCTGTGCAGCTCGAGGGAGACCCCCGGCTGGAGGCCTCGCTCCAGTCACTGTCGCCCTCCTTTACCTCGCCGCGCCGGCCGCAGCCGCCGTCAGACGGGTCCAGGTGTGGTGCGACGTCGGGGGATGAAGGAGCCCCTGTCTGGCTGTGCTTTCCGGTACAGTCACTGTCGTTGTCCTCATTATCACTAGCCAGCCAGTCGATGGAGCTCTCCGAATCTGTAGCAAACATCCTTGGCTGCAGGCTCTAATTAGCTCTGACCATCACTGACCTGATGGGAGAGAAAGTCACGGTTACTGCGATTACATGACAAAAAAAACATCATGGAATCAAAAGCTGCAGAAAAAAACAAAACAATAAACAGATTGGAGCTCTCGGGCTGTAGAAATATGCGCAGCAGTGGCAGTCAAAATACCCTACTGAAGTGACCTTGAGCAGTCCAGTCTGGATTTTAGAACCCCCCCCCCCCCAAAAAAAGGCCTTCCAAGCAAAAAAAAAAAAACAAAAAAAAAAAAAAAAAAAAACGTAATGAAGGCAGAGAGACAGCAGAGCACACCGAGCAGATGGTGGCAGTGAGATCACGGATGTTCAAGTCACAATGACCACGCAACACCTGAGCCGGTAAACAAGGGCCAGCCACCATCACACGGCAAACACCAAACACCCCGAGCGTCCCGCGCAGCCCTGAAGCACGCCGCTTTTCCGGCGGGGAGTGCGGCGGCGGCGGCGGCGGGGGGCGTTAAATCTTTGTCTGGATTATCACTGCAGTGATTCTTTGCATCGTGATGTCACGCAAAAAAACTAATCTATACGTTTTTGCAGACTTGAGTGTCAGTGCTCATTCAGGCTCTGCCAGCTGGTCTCTCGGCAGCCGCCGTCGCCGCCACAGCACTCATTCATGCTTTGCTTGTTTATTTAAAGAGGGGGCAGAGGCCTGCCACCGTGATGACCGGGGGCACAAGCAGCAGACCTCCCATTAACACAGGAAATTTTACAAAAAAAAAGAGGCTGCCAATTTTGGTTCACAATAAGAATATCACCTTTTTTTATGAAAAAAAAACAAAAAAAACCTTAATGCTCCACACAGATGCTTAATTGCTTGTGGGATCTTTCCACACAGGCGGTGAGAAGTGAAACGCTGAGACTATTTTTGGTGTTTGAATAGTTAGCGCCTGGCACGCGTCTAGTTTCCTGTGAAATGTTGCGGCTAGGAAAGCTAATTGCTCCCAACTCCTTTGTTGGAATGATCGACCTCTGATTCTGGCCTTACTGTGTCGGGGTGGGTCGAGGAGTTACTGATTCTACAAAAAAGATAAATAAATAAATAAAAAAAATCACTTGAAAAAAGGAAGCAAGTGCCATGAAAATGTCTGGGTGTTGGCCAGGTTTCACACAACAGGGCAAACAGGTGTGATGCAAAGAAAAACTTTGTAACATCATCAACATATGACATAAAGATTCATTGTATGTAGCTTAGAAGCTCTGATGAAACTTAACAAAACCACGTTGAATGACAGATAATCGTTGGGTAAAAAAAAAAAACAATTCAGCTGAGTCAAAGAGCACCTGACTGTGCTCCTGTCTCTTTAATGTCTCTATTATTTTGTGGAATATCACATTAAATAAACTGTCAAAACTTATTATGTCATTGTAATCTTGCAGGTCGCGTATTTGTACTTTCAGGCAAGAAAACACAATATTCTTAGAAACCAGTTCCCTTTTCCTAGCAGCTAATAGACAAAGAATGAATACTCACGTATGCCACTTCAGAGACAAAGTGACTGCTATGATTTCACTTCTTTTTTTTTGTAGTTCTATTTGAATCCTGAATTTTAAAAGCAACACCCTACGCACCAGGCATTCACCTGTCCTGGGCCATGGAACGCACCACAGAGGCCAAAAACGCTCCTGGCATGAAGTCACGTCGCTCCTGACCTTCCGATCACTTGAACGCGTTTTTATATTCATAACATTTTCTTTTTATGAAACACACAATCCCGGCTTTACGGCATCTCCATCTCCATACCTGTGTAGGTGGGGCACTTAGGACACAGACCCCTTACTCAACTGTATTTTTTTTTTTTAAATGGGAGAAATATAAAAGCTGAATTCTAGGTTGTTGTTGTTGTTTTTTTTTAAATCTTCTTCCAGAGATCAAAATAGACGATATAGTCCCAAAAAAAACAAAGGACAAGTCCAAATGATCGGATCCGTCCGCCTTTTAAGCGCAGTTGTTCAGACACAATAGACTTCCTCATCACCACTCTCGGTATATTTGGCAACAACACGCGCTGTTAGATTATATAAAGGCAGACAGGCGGCCAGGGCTAATTAAATCACACCTTAATTGTTATGTCACGCTTCCATTAACACTTCAAACGGCTGCGAACTCAAAGGCAGTCGCGCTGTTGATATCTTTTTTTTTTTTTTTGCCCCCCTTCTTTTTTCTTTTTTTTTTTTTTTAGCAGAATAAAAATCCATCTTTTCAAACCTCCACGCGCGTGCTCGGTGACCGTTCGCGACGCGGCGGCCGGGGATGAGGCGTCTACCGGCGGCGGCGGCGGCGGCGGCGGCACGTACCTTCCCAGGATGGAGCGGACGGTGCTACTCTTCCTTTGTTCAGCGGTAAAATCCAGCAGGGCTGTCGGGCAGAGGGGCAGCGAGTGCGCTCGGACGTGCGGAGTGTGAGCGGGGAGGAGGAGGAACAGCCAGTGATCGGCCCCGTGTTGCTTCTCCCAAGGCAACGTGTCTGAGGGGGCGGGACCAGGGAGGACGGCCTCCGCCATTCGCTCCTCAAACGCCGCCGACCGACCAATCAGCGCCGCCGCTCGGGGCAGCCGCGGCCCTATAGGCGAGGCCGGTTTACATATGCAAACGACATGGAAATGACACAAACACGTGGACACGCGGATCGGTTTCACTCCGGCAGCTGGGCGAAAAGTCAACCCGGGGCTAGTTTTGGTCATTCTACAGGCATTCTCGCTCGTTATATCATCCGGAGGAGGAGGCTGATGAGGATGATGATGATGATGGTGGCGGTGATGATGATGGTGATGATGCCTGACCTGTGGCACGTCAGTAAGCCTCCGCTCAGGCGCACTCAGCAATGTGGCGGGCACATCCTCGTGAGGACGTTTGGCTCAAAGGCGCCCGGGCAGACTTGCGTTTGACCCCAGGTCGTCTGGGCACCTGTCGAGGCTGCACTTCTGCGAGCGCCAATTCAACAAGCCAACAAATCAAATGGTTATTTAATGAAAGTGATAATTTCATGTTTTTCGCCCTCAAAAGCCATCAAAACCCAACGAGGTTTTTTTTGTCTTCTTTTAAATAAGCAAAACCGTGCTTTAACAAGCACGTCGACGGGGCATCTGATTTATTCCTGCTGTTTTGGCCGAATGTTTTATTACTATTACTATTTCTTACAGTGACGGTAAAGGGATGACTCACGGGACCTCGGATTGACTGGCTGAGAGGGTGGGATCAGGAGCCGAGCTCTGTCAGAGGCCAGACAAGGATCCTGAGCCTGGAGCCAGTGAGTCACGAACCCTCTCGCAGCAAACGTGATCACGTGCATCCGAGAGACACCCACAGAAGAAGCCGAGCCGGCCTCCTCTCCTCTCATCTCCCTCAGCTGACAACGAGGAGTCGCCGAGTCAAACGCGCTAAGACACACGCTTCCCTGCCTTCTGGGCGCAGGTGATCTTTGGCTGCATGTTAAAACGCACGAGGAGACGCGTACGGAGGATCTTGGCGAGGGGGCGCAAAGCTGTCGAAACGTAAAAATGCAGATGCTCGGCCTCTTCAAGTATCTTCCGCGCTCTCTATTTTCGGCCACGGTAATTAGATTTGAGGGACTTTTTTTTTTTTTTGCGGCCGAGCGATCTTGAGGAGAGCGCTCGGGCTAGTTTGGTTTTAATGCAGCGCTCCTCAAAGCGAGGAGCGGGCAGGAGCCGGGCACCGGCGGCCCGGCCTCCTCCCTGTTTACTCTCCGCCGCTGTGCCTTTAATCGCGTCCTGCTGTGAAGAATGTGCACCACAGACACCAGAGCACCCATAAAAGCTGGTCGAAATGACACGCCCGCTGGCGCAGTGAGCCGCTCATGTTAAATTTTAATGGCCCCGTAAGCCGGTGCAATCTTTTAAACATCCCATAAACAGTCTCCAGTCATGCTGTTCCCCGAGCCCAGGTCCTCTGTTGACCCCAGACTTTGTGACGGCTGAGAACTTCCTACGGTTTCCCAGCAAACTCTCATTTCCCCTTTTTGTCTTCAAGGGTACCATGTCACAATGTCGTGAATCACGTCCACTTCAAAGCGCAGGAAACAGACTTCTATGCATTTTTTTTTTTTAATCAAAGAGATATTTCAGCCACGTGTACAGAGCACTTCTGAGAGTACGGACAAAATGTAAACTTTAGAATAAACAATGTCTCCATGAACATAAAGAACAGACTTGGATATCCTGCGGCGGGTGTTTGTCGGCGCTAAACCGCAGATTGTCCTGAATGCGTTGCAAAAAATGTTCTGTATGATCTCCAGCAACATTAATGTGTTAACAATAATCCGACTCCATTCATTTCCACTGCAATTTGTCATCCACATAAAGAACATCGGCAGCAATTTGCAATCTCCTCACAAAGGGAACCCTTTTATCTGCACATTCTCCTGTCAGGATCCGATATGAGTCACACAACACAAGCTGGCGCTGCGATTTTCAATTTGTCAGAGTGGCTGGCTGATTCTGTAGTCCACAGAGACTGGATGTCTCTGGCTCTCATTCATGAAAAATAAAAACTAAATCAGTCTCTCACGCCCATTTCATTATAGGGTATACACCGAACATCTGCGCTGACTTTTCGAAGAACGCCGCACGTGTGTGTCCGTGCGCGCGCGCATGTGTGTGTGCGTCTCGTTGAACATCGGTGCCACACCTCATCCTATGGAATGAGGCAGAAGTGTGCGTGTGCAAGGCCTATTGAGGGTTTCATGCGTGTAATTTTTCATTAAGGGAAATTGCTAAATCTGTTTCTGGTTATGATCCAGGGTGTCTGATGCAATCGCGTGTTGTTGAAAACAATCACTGGCGCTCTCGCTGACAGCCTCAGATGACCCTCATTCCACATGCGTGCTACGCAGTGACGGAACGTGTTCTTACCTGCCAGAATGCTGCAAGCAGATATGGGTGTATATTTGAGAATGTTTGGGTGCCGCTCACAGAGGAGCATGTATGTGTGTGTGTGTGTGTGTGTGTGTGTTTGTGTGTGTGTGTGTGTCCGCTCTGACAAGCAGCTGTCCCCCCGCGATGAGCTGTGACTCAGCTCCATGCACTGCGGCTTTTTGGCCGCATGTTGCCCTGCACCCAAATATGGAACCCAGGGTATAGTAGCATGTGTCTTGTCTGTCTCGTGCGTGTGTGTGTGTATGTGTGTGTGAGCGCAACAATCAGCGCATTTTCACAGCATTGTTCACATCATCGCCGCTCACTGCTAATAGTGTGTTGCCCAGGCACAGGTTCTGGTTTGAGCTCAGAGGGAGGAGAAAAGCGCGTGGAATGTTTGTAACGGTGTTAATGACGACGAACGTTATAAGGCGAAACATGTGAGCCATGACGATGCAGTTCACACCCTAAAAGACACATGCAGTGATGGGACACTGCGGCTGGATGTTTGTACAAAGTATTCAGTCCACGCAACGTCAGTTTTGTAATACCAGGATTACATAATAGTGTCACTAGAAGAATAGCGAGGCTTTGTTTCTGCATCAAGTCACCTCTCATGTCTTGAAATGAAGAGCACGTCTGCTTCTACGGTGGCGTAAACACGTCAACTTTTGTCACACATTGTTCTCCTCTGACATGCAGAAAATTCAAAATGGATGGGATTGGATGTATGGACTCTTTCACTCTGCGCAAATTGCGTTTGTTGCATAATTAAGGCAAAAGCTTAACTGAGTTTGGACCCTGTAACTCTTGTCGATCTAGGTTTGGAAAAACGTGTCTCCCTCCTCTCGCTAGTGCGGCTTACTCCTCCAGATATGTCATCCTGTTACAGTAAATGCGAGTTCCGTGGAGTTAACCCCGCCCACACAGCCAGAAATGTGACTGCACGTAGTGGGGGCACGCTGCAGCAGGGTGGGGAGAGAGAAATGTGCCAGTTGTGAGTGGCACAGCTCAGCCAATAGCATTTAGAGTTAGTGTTAGAGGTTATGTAGTCAGAGGAGAAATGATACTGGGTGCATTTTTGTGACTTTAAAGGGTTGGACTTCCGGCACCCCGTCATACACCCTCCCTCCCTTTGTGGCTTCCTCCCGATCTAACTCAGTCACATGCACCTCACCCAAAGAGAAAGCTTCCCTGACCATTTTCCACACAGTCAGTTCACATATAGGCAGTTGTCTGGCATGGCATCACTGTCAAATTTTTCATGTCTCTTTGTGTGTGTGCGCGTGTGTGTGTGCGCGCCTTAGTGTGTGTGCGCGTGTGCGCTTGTACACGCTCTCCGCAATGTCTGAATGGCTGCCAGAGCCGCTCAAGCAACAGTGGGATATCTATCTGCAGGGCTGAACGTTACATGTGACTGGGGTATATTTTAACTGGGTTATGTAAGTGCTCCAGCCTGCGCTCTCCACGCACAGATGAGGAGGGCTACACATGATGCAGAGGACTGTGAGCTCACCACAAGCGTTGTCTCCAAAGCACATTGAATAATTCCTTCACTGGGCTCGAACTTAGACCAGCACGCATATCACACATCACCGTTCAGCATTGATTTCTGCTTCAAAAAGTCCTTTTTAGACGGACTCCACTCTCTTGTGCGTTGTGGTTTATCTTTGTCATCAGCAAATGTGTTCATATTGATTTCAGATGATGTAACACTTAGCGGTATAATATAATCTGATTGGGAAGGTTAGAGTTACGTAACTGGATATCTAATGGGATTTCTTAGTATGCAGGAGTCTAAAAAGTGAACAGCAGAATGCACCTCATCTGCGGGTTCTTATCATGTGGCAGAAATATAAGCAGATAATTGTGTGGGGTTTAGATGCAGACATGAACCAGATAATTATGGATAGGTTGACCAAGTGTCAGCACTGGTGAGATGACTGACAACAGGCGAGCTGCCAAATCTATGTCCTATGTAGAACTACCCACGCTCCCTCTGTTAGCACTTTTATGGGATCGTCATGTGGGTGGTTTAGTGTGAGATCCCATCTAAGTGATGTGATATGGACTGATAATCTCCTAGGAGGCAGGGAACTGAGGATCCTAGTTTTGACCTGAAAGGGGGCTTGTTCTGACAGCAGTGATGCATGTCACCGCAGACATCCGAAGAGATCCGAAAAAAAACGCTGATTCTCACATTTGAGAAGCAAAGAAGCAAATGTTTGCCGGCCCAAAAAAAACGACCTCAACATATAAAAATTGTTGCCGACCAATTTTAAACCAATCGCGCTTATTAACGTATGTGTTGCAGCTCTGCATGTAGCGTTACTTGTACGGCTAGAACTGCGTGATAACACCAAGGCTCGCGAACAGTCAAAAATATGTAGCTGTGCAAGTGTATTGTATTTCTTTGGAGTGAACAGCTCATTCTCCGTGGTGCCAACCTATGTTGATAAACAGGATTATTTTTTTGTTATCTTGACATTGTGGTCTTGAGCATTAGTATAGTCGGAGTTCAGGGCTGAAAGTCACTAGTGATGTTTGCCACAGCTGTGCGCGCTGACAGGTGGTGAATGCCATTTCACCTTGAGAGACTCAAGGCCTCTCATCAGTAGCATTATGCATTAGCCAGATTTATTTTTGCGCTATGGCGAAAGAGTCAGATCTCAGAAATCTCCCTGCAGGAAAAATTACTTCGAACAGGGGTTGTTTGTGGGTATCACATGTCCTTGGCTCTGCCCCAGGTGTGAGGTTTCCACTTTCCTCACCAATAGGAGCAGAACAGCCTCACTGTGTGCTTTATGTTTTTGTTTTTTTTAATTAGGCTGCTTCTGTGAAACACTTGCATAACATCGGGAGGCCTACATAAGGACCATAGCTCTTTTGTTTGGATGCCATCCCAACCTTTAAACGTGAAAAAGTACCTGGCAACCCTCCAGCCTTCTTCAGAAAATCAGCGCAGAGATTCTGCAAAGGCTGCAAAGAGAAGCTTCTCCCTGGTCACGTTTCCTTTGGGACAGAAACGCCATGACCGCCCCATCCTTCATTATAGTTCTCATAACGATGAACGCGCTGCATTTACCGTACATAGCACATTCTCTACATTAGTAGTAGTCTTTACATTGCAATACTTTTGCCTTATTCACACGTTAATAGTAAAGGCTACCATTCAAAGTGCCAGCATACACATCAGGAACAATTAAGTGCTCAGTGTTTTGCTCAAGGACACTTCGATATGCTCCCACGACGCCAGCGATGGAACCAGTGACCTTTCAGTCGCTAGACAGCACCTCTCCTGCCATCCTGGACTGACTCAGCCTCCTCTTATTCGCAGGCTGAAATAAGGGCTGATGTATGATGGCTTTCAATTATCACCGGCGCGCATTTACAATGAAGCAAACTTGAAATTACGTCCATGAAGATGAAGTCATTCAAAACCCTTTTGCCTTGGTGAGAAAATGTGAAGCGGCAAAGTGGGAACGAGACTTCATTATTGCAACAAGATGTTAGCGGTTAGCACGAGGAGGGCGAGTCTCGGGAAAGAGCTGTTGAGCAAGAGCAAGCCTCGGAGGGTGGAGGGTTAGATAAAGAGAGGGGGAGGACAGGTGTCAAAACTGTGGCTGCTACAGAATGTGGAAGGAGCAAGCGGGACTGAGGGTCTGACTTCCTGCTGCTGCTGCTGCTGCTGCTGCTGCTGCATCCAGACATCAGACCTGCTGCAACTCTGCGCTTATGCTGGCATACACGTGACACCCAGTCCCCTGCCCCCAACTTTCTCTTTCACTCTCACACATACCTCCTATCACTCTACATACAGAGCACTAATCCTCTTCCTGCCCCCTCAGTGCCCTTTCCAACATATTTACAGTCCCTTCAGTAATTCCCACAGTGGTCTCTCAGTCAGTCACCTCAGCCCTCCCTTATCTTCTACCTCCTTCCCGCCAATCTCATGTCATTTTGCAGGATGTGCACGTATCCGAACGCTCCTTCGGCATAATGAGCTCATCAAAGCAGCTGTTCTTACCATTGCATTGGTACGAAGACTCAGCAAAGGAACGCATGATTCACACGGCTGTTTTGCTATTGACGCCTCAATTTGAAAAGTCGGCCGTTTTTCAGTTGTTGTTTTTTTTTCAAAGACCCAAAAAGGAAATGAATGTAAGCAACAGAGTTCTTAATGCCAGTAGGGTCACAGTCACAAAGAGAGAAAAAGAGAGTTAGGTAACTCCACTGGCAGCATTATGATAATTGATTACATTTCTTAAAATCTTTGTTTTCAGGCCTGTGACTCCAAATTTAGGTCATGAAGTCTCCATAACCAGACAAATTAGGCATTAGGCATCGGTGTCTTAAACTGTTCTCTATTCACTAATATACTACTGTACGTTTTAAAAAGAGGACCGAATTTATCCCACCATGCAATATAAAAGTAGTATCTATTCAATCATCCCTAACGCAACAGCTAACTACCACTATGCAATGTGTGGACAACAGAATGCATGATATGTGTAGTTTTTTGTTCCATTTTTTGTTTTGCAAAACAATATACTGCAGTTCTCCACTATAGAGGGAACAGCACAGATGTGATTGAACATAAACGACGGCTCTGTGCGCCATGACAGTGAGCCAGCGGGCACAACAGCATGATTTGGAAATACACGTGATAGAGTTTTAAAACAAAAAAAATCACAAACACCACTTTCTGGTATTAATAACACACAGCTATGTATCACAGTTCATTGATGAGAAAATAACGTAAAATTGCATCGTACAGCATTCCACCTGCCGATGCATGAAATGTTATTTCATGATAATCTCCAATATCACAGGAATGAGTTAATGACTGAGTAAGTGAATGAATGAAAGCTGTTGTGTCATTGACACATTTTCAAACAAGAGCACTTAAACAGAACAGGCATATTGTTTCTCTGAATTCTTGCATCAGATATTGTCTCACATCTTAAGTTTCTTTTGTTGGTGCTGTATTCAGGATAAACACTTTAAAAATAGCCAACGCACATGATTTAAAAAACAGGGTGTCTATTTGTACCCATGTGAGAATAGTCACGCAGCATCTCATTGGCTATATGTAATCCCAGCCTCAACCAGTGGCATCAAAATCCCCTCAAAGAGCAATTTGTGGTGGGTGAGTGGCGCATGGGACTCGCATGCTGAGTGTGAGTCTCATGCGCAAGTCCCCCTTTGAGGAACTTAATGTTAATTAATTGACTTGTGATTTTCAGACTCCTTTGACCCCTTATTTATTATTTTTTTTACGTTTTCAGATTTACATTCCTGCTTGTGAACTTTTTGTAAGATGTGGATAACAAAACTCCTCAGGCAAGAAGAAACATACTTGGATAGGCTTGGGG
>CAAKHG010010660.1:18367-29507 GCA_901007715.1 Dactylopterus volitans | reverse complement strand
AAAAAAAAAAAAAAAGGGGAGGAAAAAAACAGCAAAAAAAAAAAAAAACAGCAAAAAAAAAAAAAAAAGCAAAGCTATAAACACTAACAATTACGATGGCTCCATTGTCCTAGTATAACCCATGTTAGAGAGTGAGCATGCACAATACCAGACCTCTGGGCCTGGCTCAGCAACACTGACTACAGCCATCATTAATGATATTACTTCCAGATGTGCTTTTTCTGTTCATTTCTGTCTCTGCACACTCAACAAATCCAAACAAGCAAGTTGAGATGGGACCCAAGTTTTTTTTTTCTCCTTTTTTTTTTTAAGGTATAGCACATGCAGGCCAGTAAACCTGCTTTGCCTATAATGTTACTCTTGCAAATTAGCCTTGAGATCAGTTGTTTGGAGTGCAATGCCAAAGCAAACATGATTATACAGTGGTTAAGAGATTTTTTTCACCAGCAGTTAAACATGATGGTCTTCGTTGCAAATATTCAGATTCATGTTCTTAAGAACTTTATTGTCAATCACCATTGGTTGTCAAGTTGTCAATCACAAGAAGAATAGACATTAAATATAGTAAGTGAAACACACACAAAGAAACACCCAGTCTTGAGAAAAACACATTGTGACCTTTAGTGAAAAACAAAAGGAAACTGAACATTTGCTACATACAGTGACACATCCTGGTGGGACTTTTGTCTATTAAGTTGACCTTCTGCTAGAATGTGTGGTTGCTAATTCTGCAGATTCCCTCACAGGACAGAGAGCAGCCGGCAACGCATTTGTCACATGGCATTTACAGACACACTTGCCTTATCAACCTACTTTTAAAATGTCTCATGGTCTTATATAACGTGATTTCAATCACTGCTCAGACGCTGGGCTACTTTGCCCTCAGAGAGCCCTTTCTATTGCCAACATGCTTCACCACAAACAGAGAATGGGAAGATTATAAAACCTTCCTTTACTCTTTATTCCATTATGCAGGTGTATATAAGCCATCCACAGGAGGAATGTGTAATCATGGCAGAATCCAGGAGTAGAATTGTGCAATGACACCATCAATGACCAATGATTGTTTGATGATAAGCATTGTGGCCACCACTTTAATTAAGACTTGGTTACATCTGCCAGTTGGAGGTTAAGTTTGTTTCTCAGCTGGACAAAAGCTCCAATTTTCATTCGGATGTGGAGCATGGCCAAGGATGAACCCGTTACAGAACCAAGGGCAGAACCAGCTGTTTTTGGTCATTAATTTCTTTGGAAATGTTACACGGAGCTTGATTGGGGGAGGGAGGATTACCTAATAACTGTGATAATACCTATTAATGAATAGGTTTTAGTCCAGTAACTTGGTGGAGGTCTGTGCTATCTGAATGCCCTTCCAGTAGATGGTCTCTCTTAGGATAACGTGGAATAACAACAACAGAGGAAGTGCATTTCTTTAAATATGTGTTATATAAAAACATATAAACGGTACAAAATATAAATACAAATCAACACAAAATCACAGTCAACTCTTTGAATCAGAAGTTCTAAAGAAATATTTGTCTTCTTGTGGAAAGATTTAGACACTTTGCAATCAGGAGAACTGCAGGACTTTATGCAGCGTTCTCCTGAGTGGCATCTCCTCCTCGGGCTTGCTGTCAGGGATCATGGCTGCGCTCCTCTCCGCACTCAGCTGGAGCCTTGGCCTCCTCTCTCGGACGGCCCGCAGTCCCGTCTGGGTGATGTTCCTGCAGAAGTCCACCCTCACGTCCTCCAGACTGACACCATGAACGACCACCCCATCGAGGATGCAGTCGGTGATCCGGACGCAGTTCTCCAGGTGGAGACGGCGGAGCCTCCTGCAGCTCCGTAGTACAGCGATCACTTCCTGGTCGGTGACGTGCGCGCAGCCAGACAGGGTTAAGGAGAGCAGGTTGGGGCACCTGTGACACAGACGGCAGTCATTAGCCAATGACAGGTTTCCACTCACACGTGATTGAGTACAATCATTGTGAGACCTGTTCTGAGTCATCCTCACACATCACGCCCAGGAGCATATAAAATAGTACTTTGCTTAGTTTGTTTGCAGAAGGACTAGTCTTATGTAAGCAGTGCTGTATGGCGTGTGCGCTTATTTACAGATGAAAACTCCTCGGGTCTCAGAATCAGATAAGAGGAGGGGACGTAAAGATCGGGGCCTGATATTAGGGTATTGTTAGACGAGAAGAAAACAAAACCACTGAGAGGCAGCAACATGATCTGTTTAACGATAGAGCGGTTTATGACCTAGACCAAGCTGTCTTTTCTTTACACACTGTCCCTCTGGGGGTGTGCGTTTCCGTCCTCTGAAACCCTTTCAAGAATAAATGGAGTATGCTGCTATCGAACAGAACAATAACAGGATGTTAGATGAATTATCACATGGCGACTTGCAATTTTGCAGGAATCGCCGCCGACGTTAACGTGATTTGTCGCCGCAAAATGCATGCATTATGGCGCGTTGTCACCCGGTGTCGAGCGTGCACTGCAGCCTAACAGCAGCAGGCCGGCAGCACGGAGCTGGCGCGCAGACGCTCTGATGGCAACGGATCGAGGATGTCATTCACGTTCGCTGATGCAGATTACATAAAGACTTACATAATCTTACCACTTTACCACATGTGAGCCAAACATATTCCAGTTGACTGCAAGTGTTGAGGGTACTGCCCCAGTAACCTCTGTACATGGGATTGCAGTCAATCCACGTGCCCCGTTGCAGCGCTGCATGGCACTAAAGTGGAGTTTTATCAGTGGACGTGGCTGCATGATATTAACATTTAAAAAAAAAAAGGGGGGGGGGGGGGTGGGGGGGTGAGGGGGGTGGAGGTGGAGCAGCGGAGGAGCTCAAAGCTGGTGGTGATTAGAGATTCGGTTTGTCCCTAATGACTATAGTTTGAGCGCCTCAACAGCGATGATAAAGAGGGATAAAAACTCTTGTTACGTAATCCGCCCTCTCCTGGCCCCTCCCCGTATTTTGTGCTGATATTTAGTCTGCAGACATGTGTAGGATCTTCCGTCCTTCTATAACTACATGCGTCTCGTCGTAAATTGTCTGCATCAAACCCCTCTCACTTATTTTCCTACAAATAGACACAGATCGAGTTACCGCGTATCCTCCAGCCTATGAGTGGGTAACGGCGCCCCTTGTGGTGGAGAACTCGCCCTGTTGATGTTTTCTTTGTTAGCAGTATTTCACTCGAAGGATTTTCCTGTTGGAATATGACCATGATCAAAGGCTTGATGTGGAAAAATGTTCCCACCAGGAATGTTTTTGTTTCTTTACGGTCTTGTTTGTCTGGTTAAGTTTTCGCCCTTCACTCTCCCCCTGATGTCTTCTTTCCATTTTAGATGCTTTTGTGTATCCATCTACAGTGTCAAACACGTCCCTCTCATACCATGTAGGATTAAGACATTATGGAGCAACTGGTCTGAACGTCAGACAACAGGCCACAGCAGCGAACTGCACTCCAAACCAGTTATTCTCTCTCTTTAATGACCTGTTTGGTTTCCTAACAGTTGTTTTGTCTGGTCAGACTCTAAAAGAAGCGATGATATACATTTGGAGCTTTGCACTTTGGTCTTTTAAGCGGAAGGGGTTGTTTTAAAGATCTTTTAAAAAAGACTTTGGAAATCTTTTACTGCTGAAGTTCTGTGTAATGCAGCTAAAACTGAAAGTGAGCATAGCAACTTAAAGTCTCTCTGATATGATGGCACTTGTTTTGTTAGAGAAAGCATCACTTCATTTGAATTCCTCACTCTGGAGTAGAAACCCACACGTTGGGGTTGAGCGTGTTGATTCATGTTATATACTTTTAGATCTGTAACCTCAGGATAGTCCAAATCAAACATCTGAGCTCACTGATCCAGTCATCCGGCAATAGATCAACATCACAGTGGAAATTAGAGAGGCCCGAAGCCGTGCCGTGTTTTATAGTTTTTCCGTTTCAAAAAAGGCAAGCGCTTGTCGTCAGAATTTGCGTGGACTCTTATCCAGGAAGAGGCAGGCACAGACAGATGCACATGTTCATTCCTCTGACAGCAACAAAGAGGCAATTGTAGGCTCCACCTGCCTGCCTGCGCAAATCTCCAGTCTGCAGCTGACTGGGAGGGTCTGCAGTCAAATCGCTCTTTAGCACCCCCACAGCCACTCCGCGTCCCCTCCCACTTTGTCACGTGCGCTCGCTTTATTCTCCTTCAGACAATTTGGGAGGGTTTATCAGTATGCTATGAGCGTGGTTTAAGAGTGCTGAGATAGAGGGGACAGAGTAGGTGGTTCTAGTTTGGACTGGTCTCAAATTTCACAATACAGGAAATCCTCACAGGGGCATTCATACGCAGAGCGAGTGAGCCTGCCCCTCTCCCCTCCTCTCGTCTTGGGCAGCTGCGGCGGCCAGGCTCGCTCACATCAACGGTTATTACCGGCCGCCTTGAAGAAATTATCCAGAGACCTCATTACGTCTCCTCAGGCTGATTGCTGCGTGCAGCCGGCCATGCACACGACCGAAAGCCAGTGGAGCTGGCACGTCCTCGGTTTCACTGACCTGTTGAATCCAGCTGTCATTTCATTTCACTAAACATAATTTGATATCTGACCACAGTTATGTTAGTTAATAGAATTAGTCCCACAGATGTGTCATTTTCCTGTCTCTCCAGCCATCTGTTTCGAATCATTTCGCTCCCTGCTGCCTACAGCTGAACTTACATGGAAGATTCAGTACGCCGTGTACCTTTAAATGAAAACAACTCTGCCTTCTGTGGTGGGTGTGAATTAAGAAAAAACCCCAAAACAAAACAAAAAACAAACTCAGCAGCCGTGTGATCATCATCAAAGAACACTTCACCACGAAACTGAGAGACCTGTGAAGAATGATGCAGGAAAGCACAGGGATTTATTTGTGAAGTTTCTCATAGTTGTGTAATGATGGGGGCTGTTTTAGAGTACAGGCATTTGAAATCTACATTCGGTGGCCACTTTATTAGGTACACCTGTTCAACAGCTCATTCGGGCAAATATCTAATCAGCCGATCACCTGGCAGCAGCTCAATGCATTGAGGCACGCAGACATGGTCTGCTGAAGTTCAAACAGTATCAGAATGGGGAAGAGAGGCGATTTAAGTGGCTTTGAACATGGCATGGTTGTTGGTGCCAGACGGGCTGGTCTGAGTATTTCAGCAACTGCTGGGGTTATCTGGCACGACCATCTCTGGGGTCCGCAAAAAAGTGGGTGAAAATGCCTTGTTGATGCCAGAGATCAGAGGGGAACACTGGTTCAAGGTGAAAAGCCACAGTTATTCGGTTTACAAGTCCTTACAACTGAGGCATGACGAAGAGCATCTCTGAACACACAACACGTTGAACCCTGAAGCAGATAGGCTACAGCTGCAGAAGACCTTTTATTAGGTTCATCTCGCTAGCTGGCAGAGTGGCAAGTGAGTATATTTTTCTAGTGATTTTTTTCTGTTGTTGCTTTAGATCATTAGGCAAATCTGAGACAGTGTGAGAGGAATAACGGGAGAATTCATCTCTTACCAGATTCTTTGCATTGACATGTTACGTTTTAAGAATACAGTTACAGCACTCCGTCACTCATTGAACTGGTCACAACAAATTGTTGTGTACAAATGGGGCTCAAAGGGCTCACAACCCAAGAGTGTGTACACACCAAAAGTGCTTACAAGTGCCTTGCGAGCTGCGAGTGTCGTTCCGTCCATCCTCTGCTGGTCTACTTCATGAGTGAGGCAAGTTCTCATTCCAAAACACACACCAAAGCATCGGGCAATCGCACACAAACACTCACATGCGGCAGACATGAGCCAGGAATGTGCTGACCAGTCTTTCGTGTTTACTGCAGATGTCCCTCTGAAATGAGCTCTTCAGCCAGTCTTCGATGTTGCACACCTGCAGGACCCTGCTGGAATGCCAGCAAACAGACAAGTGATGCAAAGAGGGTCCAAGAATAAAGTTGTTCCTCCTCAGCTGACACAGGGAGCTGAAGTGGAGCAGATTCCAGAGCAACGGGTCCAGGAAGACCTCGCGTAGCTGGACACAGGTAAGAGACAAACTCCTGCGGCTGTCCTTGTCCAGGAAGGAGAAAAGGTGGAGGAGGCATTCCCGGTTGAGCTGGCTGATATGCATGGTGAGCTGTCCCGAGACACTGAGAGCAGCCTTGCCCCTGAGGCGTCGATAGGCCTGCTGGTAGGCTGTAACAATGAGCCTGCAGCCCGCATTGTGTGGCCTAGATACATGATGCCTCCTTAGGCACATGCTGCAGGACTGCACATATAAGGCCGTGGAGCCGAGGCTATTTTGGGAAGACAACTGCCAGTCCAGTCAAAGATGGGAGTGTTTGAGCCAAATACTCCCTTTCCATCTGTCATGGCTCTCAACAGGCGGGGAGCGGCCCACTGGACTTAGGCAGATGTTTACACTACCGTGGCCTAGTTATGAGATACAAACACACCGAGTAACACACAAGAAAAGAAAAGGACCAACAGCTTCTTGAAATACCTTCATGTAATAAGTCTACATGATAACTGTTTCAAACATCTAGTTATTCAGACTTGAAGCTGTTTGGCCTCGTAAAGCTGTTTTGTTATTTTTCAATTAGGGCTTGATAATATCTCTATTTTTAAATAGTAATCAAACTTTTCATATGGAAACTGTGTCAAACAGAAATTACTATTCAAAACTATTTCTAAAAGTCTTAAAACATGTCTGGAGGGAGGATTTGGTTATCTCATTTTAAATCCTTTGATACATTTTTAAATATATACTGGTGCCAAAAACAGTTGAATCAGTAACTGGTTTAAATGGGGAGGAGCAGAAATAGTACACTCATAACACGATGAGTCGTTCTGCCAAGACCAAATCAACAAACCCAACATCGGCTTTACAAAGGTAGTATTGACAGCAGCAGACACCTGTTGTCCTGTATGGAATCAAGATAGCACAGTACACTATGGCCTCTTCCTGTTACCTGAGAACTTTCCTGTATCATTGCCAACAAGTACGCAGCCTCAAAATGCAGACTAGTCCTTCATGTGAGTGAAAGTCACAAGCACACATGATGCGTAGCTGTAAGGAACACGGTGAACCATGACTCACTGTGTTTCTCGACTGGAGTGCGGGGGGGTGGGGGGGGGGGGGACACTGTGATGGCAAACGGCACACTACCATTAAACCCCGAGTCATCACTCACTACTGCATCACCACTCCTGTCCTGTTCCTCGTTGTTATGGACCTCTCCAGGAACACATTGGGAAATGCCACTGTTGGGAAGGTGATTACAGCGTGTACTGTGACTCACTGCATCAGGATGTTCCTAACCAGAGTTCTGATCTGATAAACACAATGCAATGTGAATGCATAAATAGATGCTGGGATTCAGCATGCGAGGAGGAGCGGGGGCTGGGGGTTGGGGGAGGCCACTTGTGTCATTAATGGGAACAGTAGCGAGCCCACAGCCACCTGTGAGGCAGGCGAGGGAGAGCAGCTTTTCCTCTGCATATAAGAGAGCTTGTTCTTGCTTAAGAGAGAAGGCTGACTGGCCAGCACATGTACCAAGAGGAGCTCGTGTGTGTGTGTGTGTGCGCAGCTGCTGCACGAGGGAATAAAGGAACAGGGAGGGAAAAAAAAGGCTTTCCAAAAAAAAAAAAAAAAAAAAAAAAAAAATTGCTTTCACCTTTAAGGTTGCAAATTAGACATTATAAAGGCTGGTTACTAATACAGCCTTTCAAAGGAAAATCAAATGACATGTCAGCTCACCCGGACACCAACGCAATATATTTTCCAGAGAGAATGTACAGTCTATTCATACGTCCTCATTTGAAGCTGAAGGACATGTCAAACAAATTATGAGTTTTGGTCTGTCATGGAGAGCCGAGAGGAATCGTCGCTATCGTCGGCTGATCTGCTGATTATTTTCCTGACCGTAACAGCCTCTCAGAGCCAAAGCTGATGTCTCCCACTTGTGTTTTTTGTCTGGCCAAAGCAAAAACAACCAGTTCAACATTGCAGAAGCAAAAATCAACTGGTTTGATCGATCATCCGTGAATAGTTCATAAAAATGACAGGATGAACCGATTATGAAATTAGTCAATTGACTAATAGACTTTATCCGTTTTAATTAATCCTTCCCTTGTCCTGCAGTTTCATTTTTTTCCTATGACGCAAACTCAATGGCTGTAACAAATGTGATCAACACTTTGTCATCCTACAGCAGTACAGGGAGGCTGTAACACTGTTTAATCTGAAACGGAAGGTGGTTTGACTGCATGATTGAAGGCTATGATCACTCTAACTCAAGCAATTTATTGGTGGCTATGCCACTTAAAAGATTAACAAAGAAGAGATTAGTATATCAGTGCTGAGTGGACAAATATATTTTAGCTGCTTAAAAGAGTAATGGTTGGAAGAATGTCAAGTGTTGCCTCAGGTTGTCCTGACTGTGCAAATGGATTTGATTTGGGTGGTACAAAAGGGGAGTTTCATCAAAGTATGATTCAAGTTGTGTTTCTTTTCCCCAAAGATATCAAAGAGGATTGAATATAAAAAGAAAAAAACGATTCTCCATTGTATATTTTCATTTCACTTTGCCCGATACATGCTTGAAAAAGATTCCATCAGCACTGATTTTAGATCAACATAAAATTTCAAAATGTTTCAAAACAAAGACACATAAAAGGAGAGAATGGTCTTTTCTTTCACATTGGTTCCATCAATACATTAAAATAAGTCCAGAAATGTCAGTCAATAAATGCATTGCATTCTAAAGCCTAAAATCTCCCCTATTTACCAGAAAAAAAACAACGACTGTGGCACCACATATTGCTATGACGACACAGTGTATGGACACAATCTAGTCAGTCTCGGCTCAACGCTGGACAAACCCAGGTTTTCCCAGACGAAAGCTCCTCTTTTACATGATCACTTTTGGAATCTATCACGTACAGAAAAAGTCGACCTCAGCGGAGGAGCACAGAATCAAGAGAGTAAAAGTAACATATAATTAACAAAAACTGAGCAGCAAATCATATCTGATGCCATCATGCAGGTTGTAAAAACAAAAACACTTGCACATACGTTAAACGTGAAAATGAATCATTTCAGTCAAGCAGTGTGAGAAATGTGACGTCAGGGTGGAGTGAGGCGCTGGTCTGAGGCGGTCTAATAGAATCACTGAGCCACAGCTGGAACGGCTTAGCTGGCTTCCTCGGCGGCGGCAGCAGCATCATCTGAGGTATCCCTATCTGTTCTAGCCTTCGCTGAACCCATGTCTTCTGTGTCTGCTTTATCCAACGCAGGCGTGTCTTTGCCCGGGTTTTCCAGCGCAGCATCGTCTGTGGCCACCAAGTCCAGGCTCGCCACGTTCGGGGCTGCCACATCCATCAAAACACTGCCTTTGCCTGTCGGGTCTGCTGCCATCTTGTCCTGAGCAACCGCTTCTGAGGGAACCCTGTCGGTGCCCACTGTGTCCACGGCAGGTTTGCCCGAGGCGGCGCTGTTTGGGCCGGTCTTGTCTGAGGCGACCTGCTCAGTCCTCTCCACATAGAAGAGGATGTAAGCCTTGGCCTTCCTCACTGTCTCCTCATTGGTCAGAGTCACTGTGCTGTCATTGAAGTGGTACCAGCGACCCATGTGGCTGCCATATGCTGTGTAATGGCCTGATCCCACCCTGCGAACACAGACACATCCAGCACATCACATGCTGCCGTCTGGTTTCAAACGAGACATTAAATGCAGCTGCTGAGGCCACGAGGGTCACATTCAGCCTCACAGCGTGGCAGCACATTGCCACTTAGAGGTCCACAGTGGAAAATGCACAACTTTCATGTGTCTTTCAGCAGAAAAACACCTATCGACCCCAAAACAAGTCTGAAATAAGTTGCTGCAACATACGGCTGCCATCCGCTGTCAATAAAAAGATGAAACTTAAGCTTTGGTAAGCAAAAGTATTTTTGAAATCCCAGCATTTAAAATAATTAAGATGCAAGCCTAAAAGAACCACTCACCCAGACCCATGATGCACCACAATGGCAACAAGGTCATATAGGCAGCTTTCGGGTAGCAAGTTCTCCGGCTGTAAAGGGAAGAGTAAGAAATGACTTTCACTTCCGGGCTTTCAGTTCCACCGACACCATCAAAACATAAATTTTTAAGAACTTAGCTTCCAGATGTGTATACAAGACAGTTTCAGACATGTGATAAGGTTTCAGAATGAGTACAAGTGGCTACAAGTCAGGTGTACCAACTCAAAAACGTTTCTACCATATTCAATCACACGGACATGACGTTGCTGATATGACGAAATCATTATTCTAAGGAAATTCCAGTTCTAACTGACATCCCACACAGGGTTTTTTTTACAAAACTAAATTGTTGTAGAGTAGCGTCCCCTGGAGGCAGCAGCTATGTACATACTTCTCTGATGACATAACATAATAATCATTACATTTTCATATCAATAAAAACAAGTACTGAGCTCCTTATTTATGAAATGTGTCACAAAGACAGTAATGCATGTATCATACAGCAAATTAGGATTAAAAAAAAAACAACCTTTAATGTGGCCAGAAATGTACCTAGGCAAGTTTGCTGTTACATTTATTAATTTAGCATCCTTGTCTTTCAATATCAACATCAATCAATAAAGAAACAGGAATAAAAACATGTATCCTACAGTTGACAGCAGAGGCCGCCACTGATCTCTCTGGCTGCTGTCTAGCAAGACATGTTTGTCTTTGTGGATCTACTGTAAATCCACCAGAAGCCGACTGTATGGAGGGACTATGAACCAATTTGCCAGCTTGGCAACGACATTTGCTTTCCTTTTATTTCCAGGAAAAAAAAAAAAAAAAAAAACACCTATAAAATCTCCATTTCAAACTGTCTGTTCTGCACGCTGTCTGTGGCTGCTCCGTTTGTGGCCAGCATCAACATAGTCATTATGGGACACCCTCATTTTTCTCATGCTAAACCCAAAGCAGCCGTCTGGCATTTTGTTGAAGAGCTCGCCGGGGGGGTTGCTTAGTTACCACCAGATCGTGTCGATAGCTTGTCTCTTTCACTCTCCCGACATGCCATTTTTTTTTCGTGCTCGTGCGCGTGTGCGCGTTTTGTTTGTCT
>CAAKHG010010660.1:3435-15461 GCA_901007715.1 Dactylopterus volitans | reverse complement strand
TGCATGATTTCAACGCAAATTTTCCACTCACTGGCAGGCTTTGGAGCTTGGTGGCCAAAGCCCCAGATGAGAGACAAGTCAGGGAACACAAGTCAGTGTTCCAGCACTACGTATGAACTGTTGACAGACGTTGGCCAAGGAGTTTGCCAAGGCTACAGTCATGAGCCCACAGTCGTGAGAGCCAATCAGAGCACAAGTCTGCAGCACAAGAAATTGTTTCTCTCACTTTTCATGGCTGCTGCATATCAGCGGACAACGACTTGAATTGTTTGTTTCTTGGGGACATCATTTTTGGAACAATTTTTTCATGGCAAAGGGTAGTTTAGAGAGGGTTAGACAGTTTCTCAGGAACAACCCTCAATTTCCACTCAGTACTGTGGCGTGTAAACAACTTAAAAATTCCCGATGCAAGACAGCGAGTTGTATAGTTTGAACACGATCGTGATCTGAAGGTTGTAAAAGTTGTGTAGGGTGATTCTACTTTGCCTCCTTTGTCATTTACAATACAGAATATGATATACATCACATGTGCAAATACTTATATACTATATACACTGTAGTTGTCGTCATCTTACCAAGAAATGGGTCAAACTTCCGAGATTCTGTCCCACATATCAAGCAGTTGACTTCATTCTGAAGTATACCACCAAAAATAGATGTGACAACACTGGCAGTCCCATTTCTGTCCAGAACCAAAAAGCAAACGATAAAATCAATAAATGCCCCAAATCAATAAATACCCCAAAATGACAATGTGCAAGCCACAGGGCAATTGTTTATAGAGGTAAGCCGGCTGTGCAAGCACTGGAAGAAAATATACTCATGGAAAAAGTACCTCATTGTTGGATGTTATAATGTAAACTTATGGCAATGAATAGAAAGTTAAAACTACACAGTTTCTTTATGAAGAAATGAGCTGAAAAAATATAGTATTTCCAAATACAACAGAAAAGTAGGCAAATTTTAACAGGAAAATGTTAGCAGTTTAATGAGTTTTGTCAGGGAAGCCTTACACAGCTACATTAAAGCTAAATGTGTCTCGTTTGATATATACAACCCATGGACATACAGCTTTCATGACCATGACGGCTCCTCAAAAGAGTAGTCAACAGACCTTGATCGCCCCTGGTGGCTGACTGCAGTATAGGTGCTAAACTCTTCAATGTGTTAGTGGATGGGATTTGGGCTGCAGCACTTTACATGTAGTTTAGATAGTTTCTGTCATTTTAGGCAGATTTTTATCATGCTGGTGTTTGTTCGAGTGTTTGTTTTTCTTTTAAGTTTGGCTTTAGTTAATTATTTGATGCTATAAAAATGAGGGTGATTCATGATTCATGATGACATCATGATTAACAGAAACACCGTGTAGTTCCAGAAGTCGCAGAAGCATTTACGGGCTTGTTGAAGGAACTGTCCATAAAAAAGTCGTGTTGTGAAAGTATTGTCTGTTTTAAACTGTGAAAATTAGTTTTTTTTAAATGGTAAACTGATCCCTGAAGCCGCTGGGTGTAAATGACATAACCAGTGCACAACAGCAGCATCCATATCCGGAGTTTTTTTGCTTCATTCATGTATAATAGTAGGAGGTGGAGGTATGTTGTCTAGGTTTTATGCAATCTATGACACTATAATCATTTACGCCAAAACATAAAAAAAATAACAACTGACTGTAAGGTCAGGCCTACTTACAGGCAGCATTTGCCCTCTGCAGTGGAGCGCCTGCCTGCATCCTGAGGTGAGACTGGATGAGCAGCTCCATTCCGGCTGTGCTGGAGCTCTCTGTGGAGGTGGTCCAGCAGGTACCTCATGAACTCATGGGCATCCTGCTGCTGGTAGCCCCTGGACACATAAATACAACTTTAAGTGACAGTATTATTATTATTATTATTTTAAAAAACCTCAAGAACACAGGCCTTAATACTCAAAATAAGGAAGTCAATTGTGACTATTTATCTGCATGTTAGTTTACCTGAAACTTGGCATGATTTTCCATATAGCATAAAATAAGGAGTCTGGACTGAAGGCAGTCTGGTTCCCTTGCCAGAGGGAACAAAGGGTTTTCCTGAACTCCTCCACTAAAGACCTGTATAATAGAAAAGAAAAACAGTTGCAGCTCAAGCTTGCACTATGGACATCTAATGCCCATGTAGCACTCTTCTGTTTAAGTTCAGAAAACACTAAGGCAATATTACTGATATAGCCTTTACTACAAGTAAACAGTGCAATCCTGATATTTACCTCACAAATGATCTTTGCCAATATAACTTTCCAAAAATTCAGCTTCACAATATAAAATTTAGGGATGGGTCACAGACGGTAAAAAATAAGTAGACAGAGTAGAAGGTCTGAAAGGTGAGGCCAATGTCAAGGTACCTTAAATCTGCATTCTTTCTAATGGCCAGCAGGGGGGGACTGAGTGGTTTCAAAAAGATGTTTGATTGTATTGAAGTATAGAAAAAATGATCTCAATGCTCACTTGATTTATTACCTCAGTAAACACGACCATAAGACGTTTATGGTCTCAACCCCCAGTTTCACCCCTATTTTGAATACATCATATTTTTTATGAATTATGGTAACATTTACAGTACAATAGACTATAAAGCAGGAAATGGTTTAAGGCGTGACTAGCTTATGATTGACAAGGTGCTATTAGAGCACCTAGCACTGCAACCAGCCTGGTGGAAAAGGGGTCACAACACACCCCTGTGTCTACGTCAGATCCACTCTCTGGCTGTTCCAACTCTGGTTACAAAAAACCAAGTTGGTGGCGTTTCCACAATGCCAAACGTGAGGATTAAAAACATGAGCACACAGACCAATGGGAGGCATCAGCTGCGATGTCCACTGTTTTGTACAGTTTAT
Source organism: Dactylopterus volitans (assembly GCA_901007715.1). Taxonomy (NCBI): domain Eukaryota; kingdom Metazoa; phylum Chordata; class Actinopteri; order Syngnathiformes; family Dactylopteridae; genus Dactylopterus; species Dactylopterus volitans. Next base: position 12,596 of record CAAKHG010010660.1, on the reverse strand, counting down.
TAGATGGGCACAATCACCCATATGTGGGAAGGTCAATGGTTTTTTTTGTCATAAGCAGATGTTGGACATAACTGGCCTTCTCAGACTGGGCCATACAACACTAAATAATGTTAAATGCTTTGTCCCCTATTTTGCCTCTTTAGCAATTCAGATGTGGATTAGATTAAAATTTAAACAATCGGCTGGAAAATATCAATCACCTGGCAGATGCAATGATGTCTAGAACCAAAGTGCAACATATTAGAAACTTCAATTTTTAATTTTTTTTTTTTTTTGCTCAATCTACACTTATATTTGTATTGAGGTTTTACTTTTTGCAAAGAAAGCAAACATTTTATGCCTAACAGAATATGATTTACAAGGACACCGTTATCTTGCATAAACACATATAGGTGGATATTTTGGTCATTCTGGGATAAAACTACAGTTTCTCACTAGAAACCATTTTCTTTAACTTTGTCTATTTTATACCAGCTGAAATTAATTCAGATCAAAACACATAACTCCTATAACTCGTTCTTTCAGAAGAGGACCTTACACACTGTTGTCCCCTTGGCTGCGGGTGTGGTACATCCTTCTTCCTGCCGTCTTACCACTTCGTAGAGCCACGGCCGGCAACTCCTTGAAATAACAGCTGAATTGCTCAATGTTACTGTGAAAAGAAGTATGACTTGAGATAATGAACACCTTAGGTTGGAAAAAATTTGCAGAAAAATGTAACTATAAACAAGTAGGACAAGCAGGTAGAGTGACAAGTACCCTTTAATGCATTAAAATGTACAAAATATATGATGACACTTCAGGTACTGCATATAAACAACTTATTTAGGTTTGACGATGAACTTTTTTTTGTCCACCTGCCACCGTGCTTGTTGGATCTCAAAATCTATTAACAACTCAAAGTTTATCAACCATTTTCTTCTTTAAACTGGTAGTGTGATCCTTGATCAAATGTGATCAATGAGGTAAATTCTATTTCAGAAGGTAAATATTTAAAGTCTTGAATGCCATGTAAATACTGATGATTGAATGGCTGTGGATTTTTTGGCAAACTTATACAATAAACAAGTAAACACAACAGCATACTCTAGATATCTGATCTTTGACTGTGCCGTTTCCAGGCAGCCTGTGCATTCCCCCTGACTGTGCCCCAGACTGTATTAATAAAGGATGACTGTCCATGGGCCTCCGGCTACACGGAAGCAAAGCTACTGAGGCAAGCCGCAAACTCAGTGGGCCACCCTCATGCACCATCCCCAGTGCCCAGCCGTACCTGAGGGACTGCAGAATGGCATTCATGAAACATGTGTTGCCCAAGTTCCGCAGTCCAGTAGCACCTAATGCCGCCGCATCCTGACATAGACAAGTGACATACACGTTAGCAATGAACAAGCTGCAATTTCCTTGAACAATTCCGATGCCCAAAACCTGACTTTAAGATTCTGGTTTTGGCAAGGCTTTTCTTTCTAAGAAGTATAACAACTTGTCTTTTCACAAGTAGCATTTTTTTTTTTTATGGAAAAAAGTCACAGGACCTTCTCTAAATTCACTGAAAACTTACAAAAAAAAAAAAAAGATTTATTCATTAGAATCATTTGCAGTGTATCCTACTTCATCCTGCATGGTTTTCTCAAAAGACAATTGGTGCAACAGATCTATACAACAATTTCCATAACATATGTGCACATTAAATGTTACTTATCACATTTCTAATGCACCGAATCATATTGTATTCCAGCGCCCCATAAAAAAAGTGCAAAGTCACAAGAGCAGAAAATTCTGATGTCCATGATGAATTCTCGACATTGTGTATAGTAGTCTGCTGACTCGTGGCAGACTGCTGTCTCGCTCGCTTCAGCAGCTCTGCCTTTCTAAGCTTCTTCAAATTACGTATGCTCAGCTGAGTGATGGTGTTTTAAATGTCTGTTGTGTCTGTGTTGACATTTAAGGATATTATGATAGTCATTTGGTGTCAAGCTCTATAAAGGCAGATGTGGTTCATGTCAAATTAAAGCCACTGCATTCCACAGTGTGAATAATGATTTGCAAAAGGAAACTGCACTCAAGTTTAGGCAGCATTACAAGGTGTTTTGTGCAAGTAAGTATACAGCGGTGGAATTCTGCTTCTAAATACAGCAAAGGATAATTATTATTTAGAGCACTTACGTTCTCTTTTAACATTTTATTGTCTTGAGCTGGGCTGTCCTGAAGTTTTCTTTTCCTCTGTCTGTCACAAACCAGCGCTGAACTGTAAAAGGAAAAAAGTATTTCATCTGGACGCTGATATATTACTTGCAGAGGAGGCCGTTTTTCTTTATACGTCAAACTGTCACAACTAATGGTAAATTTAAATTGTTCTGTCTCCTTATTTTGCGTCATGGTGACAGACATTAGTGAATAAAACAAGATAAGGAAAAACACTGTTAAACATTTGGAATTAGCACTTACTTTTCTAAGCTCTGCAGATGTTCCCTGACCTTCTGGACCAGCCCGATTTTGGTGTCATTGACGACAAATTCATCACATCTGTAACTATAAAATGCACATCTGTCATTGGATCCCATCCCTGTCTTGCTTGCAATTCACACAATCTCCACAAAAGGCTGACTGAGTGCAATTTTTCAGGAAAATAACTGAAATCTTACATCCATCAGTTGAAGTTAAACAATAAAAAAAATATTTGTATCTTGACACAATCTGGATTTTTCAAGGACATTAGATTTTCATGCAGTGATTAAACTTTTCTGTAGAAAATTAAATCAAACATTTTGTATGCAGTTTACTTTTACATCTTTGAACATGTCTGAACAGATCTCTTCTAAATTCTACAAATGAATAATGGGCAGAAACATGCGGATCCAGTTATGACAGTAGGCTTATTCAATTAACCCTGAGCAGGTTTTATAACTGTATTTTTGCAGGGCTTCATTCTGAGCCACGGATGATAAAAACAGTTAGATTGATTGCTTATAGAGGACACTTACCAAAACACACTGTAGCTGCAGGAGTCCATGCAGACAGAATGATGGGATTTCTCTTTCTCCTGTTTCTCGCCCTTCCGTTGACAACTGCCAAGGACCTGGTTCTCTTCAAAGTGTTTTTTTGCATGTCCATTAACATATCTAGAGTAAAACAAGAGAACGCACACCATGTCGCAAACTCCTCCAACAATATTAAAAAAAACTAAATCACATATAGCCCTAAGTTAAGGTCAAGGTTTATCCAAGAGGAAGTCCTGGAAAACAACTTGTTCTACACAACAGCCACAATGCTCAGCAACTACCACAGTCATCTTTATACAATACAAATTGTAAAAGGAAAATGGAATGCACTTGTTCCAGTTTTTCAACCCGAGTTGGGTGAAGCACTTTGTAGTTCCATTCATCAAACACGGCAGATCAGTAGCTATTATACAAGATGGGGTTCAGTGCCTTTCTTAATGGGACCTCATCCTGTGCAATTTAAGAGCAACTGACAGCAACTGAACAGCAACTGACAACAAAATCAACCGTTTACGAAAGTGGCTACGCCAAATACCCCCAATGAAAGCAGGCTAACTGTATGCACCAAAAACTTTGCATACTGTAAAACATGGCAAGAACATGGCAATAAACATGATTTTAATTCTGGTATACTAAAAGTTGGGGATCATAAACTACCCTAAGCAAACACTATCTGATAAAGACTGTGAAATGCAGCTGAAAACTATTAAGTGGACCATGATTTATTTTCTGCCTGAACTCATTCTTTGCTGCACTTACATGTTAGCGAGTTGTTAGCGCTTGAATCAAAATGGTGTAAACTGTTTTTTTTTTTAGTAGGTACACTGCGGTGGTGGTTGTAAGTCTTTAATGAGGCACGTCCGGTGGTCTGGGTGCAGCCTAGAAATGAAACATCACACAACTCACCGTCCGCAATGAACCATCAGGCAGGTGAGGCAGAGCCATGGACTTTTGTTCGATCTGCAAACTGCAAAGTGGGGAGAAACGGGCTTGACTGAGTTGTCACATATTTAATAGAAAACACGCTGCTGCGAATTGGTTTCGATGGGATCACGTTTCAAATGAGACAAGAGTCTTACTGTGGCCTTGTATTTTTCTTAATTGTGTCCCTCACGGTAGCTCTCACTTTCACTCCACTTACCGTTGCAGCACCAGGAGGACGGAATACCGTTAGGGAACCTGGAGGACTCGATGGCAAAGCTCACGTTTGAGTTCAGATGAGGGCACTCCATCAGTTTATAAATGCAACTAACTACAATAACACTGGCCAACACCACAACCCAACTACGAGGAATATGTCAGCTAACAATAGTTGGCTAATTAACGTAAACTAGCAAGCTAACGTTAGCCAGCCTACTATATCTGTTTTCGAACGCACGTTTTCCTGTCTTTGCTAACGCAGAAACGCTTGTGTTTCAAGCAGAATTTCTGAGTACGGCGAATAATAGGACACATATACAACTATGTTTCCATCCTGCCATATGCCGAGATAAAATGGTAACGTTATTCTTTAGCTTATAAAATACTAGATAACTGAGAGCGTTTGCCACAAACAAATGAAAATAACATGCGGAAGTGACGTAAATCTGCCGGTCAGGGTTTGTTTTGCCTACGAAGAAACAAAGATGAAAAAGCATGCGGGAGAATTACTAGAGCACTTCCCTTTTCGCTTAAAGGTTTTATTGGTGTCTCCTGGTTTTCCCATAAAACACAAACGCAACTTGTTAAGAAGGTCTAAAGACGTAGTTGCTGATTTTGCTGAGTCCCCTCCGGCAATACGTAGGATACAGATGGGGACTTATCTTGACCCTGAACTGTATTTGTGTTTTTAAAGGTGGTTCTTTAACTCTTGGAGTCCGCCTGTTTTAAAAAAAAAAAACTCTAAGCCGCTAAAATGTCAACCTTGTTTGTTTGGGTTTTGTTTAGAAATAAATTCAACCACGCGTAAAGTGTTACTAAATGGATTTTTTTTTGGTTTATTTTAGTTTTGTTTTTTTTCTTCACTTGCTTTATCACTGCGAATTATTGCACCGGTTAAAAATTATCCTTGAGGTTTCAGGAAACTCCCAACTCCGCATTTACTCTGCATATGTGCTACTTTATGATAAGTTTGTTAATGACAACATGCTGCCTGTACTCCAAGACACTGTGAAACTATTTACTCTTTGACTTTTCCAGTTCTTTTGATATAGACCGCGCTCATGAGAGATTTTGACATGAAATATTAATAGAAAAACACAGTGGTCATGAATCAAGACTTATTATTAGTAATTAATAGTAGCAATTTGTAATTTAGTAATTTGAGAGTCTGTACCTAAATAGAATATAACTTTTATTTATGCTATTACAACACATGCAACCCCCAGCTACTCATTATTTAGCTCCTGTCAAAAAGTATCTGATAATTGCCACATTAATGACAGTTCTGAGTTATTTACTGTATGTTTGCAAAGTTATGATAGTTGGTTTGAACATTTTGCAGCTGGATTTACACAGCAAGCATGCTGATGGAGTCTAAAAGCAATATTTTACTTGAAACTATGATGTATTCAGTTGTTGAAGAGAAAAACTCAACAGCAAGTGTCTTAATTAGGCATTGGGTTAATAAAAGCCTAAGAAAAAGCTCCATTGTGTCTTGGCACAGATTCTGCAAAGAATTCTGGCGCAGTGGTGTTTTTTTGTTTTTTTTTCATTATGTTGGTGAAGAATGTTGGCCCAAAGGCCCTAACGGTCAATCTGAAATGTGTTGACTGTGATTGCATACAATTCAAAGTAACTCATTTTCATGCACATTAATCTGTTCAGTGGCCCGGTTCTCTGCAGATGACTTATCTGATCATGTCACACTTCTCCAAAATCGGTGCAGACCAAAATCTATGTTTTTATCACCACTGAACTTTCAAATATACATTCATCTTTGTAATGAAGGGTTTTTGCAGAGGAGTCAGCAGTTGGTGGCTGAAATAGAGTATGAAGCGCAAAGTTGTGCACTCAAGAAAAGCTTTGAGAATCTTGGGGCATCTTCACTGACAAGATTTTCTCTTTTTTAAAATAAGCTCTTAAATGATGATTCCTTTGAATTTTATCAGAAAAAAATGGGACTAAGTAAAGGCATATCCAAGGCATCAAATTTTAGTGGATTAAAAATCTCATTGCGTTGTCATGCTCCATCTGATAATTGTCCAATGACCATAGAAAAGACAATTTCACCTAGATAAAAAGGATTCATAATAATAGGGCAGCCTGAACCCCCTTCCTTGAGGATTACAGTGTTCGGTTTAGTGTTCAGAGGTGTTGACTTATTTTAATGGTCATTCTGGACTTTGTTGTGCCATAGATTTTTACTTTGTTGTGCTGAGAAATAGTTGTGATATTTTGCCAGCCCTAAATTATCTAAATGGCATGGACAATGGCGACAAATGTGTGGAAATAAGGCTCATGTAACAGGAACAGAATTAATTGAGGTGTGGATCTATCTTTATGCTTGACTTGCACTTTTTGATCATAGTTCTGAGAGCATAAAGATGCTGAAAGTCCAGGTAACCACAACGTTTTTAGGGTGGCAGGATTACATAGTATCGGCACTGGCAACTGCTCAACATGTATTGTATATATGTATGTATATAAATTTGACCCTTGATCCTTAAAACGCAAGTGGCAAAGAGGGAACAGATAGTAGCTTATGTCTCCAGTTTTAAAACTGGGGAAAAGATTACAGAGGCCCATCTCACTCACAGCAGTCTGATGGACAGGAGTAGAAAGAATTGTCACTGATAAATTAGTGAATAGGGGCGACGCGGTGGTGCAGTGGTTAGCACCATTGCCTCATAGTAAGAAGGTCGCAGCTTCGGCTCCCGGCCTGGGATCTTTCTATGTGGAGGTCGCATGCTTTCTCTACTCTAAATTGCCCATAGGTGTGTGTGCGAGTGGTGGTTGTCTGTCCTTCATGTGGCCCTGCGATGAGCTGGCGACTTGTCCAGGCCCATTGCCAGCTGGGACTGGCTCCAGCATGACCGTGACCCGGTAACCGGAATAAGCGGAAGACGATGAGACGAATGAATGAAATTAGTGAATAAATTGGAGGACGAAGTTCTAACACAAGGAGGCTTTCTTTTAGGAAGGACCATCATCAATTATGTCTGACCTCAACCTAAAGACATTTTAAGATGACTACTTGCAATGTTTCCGGATGTTAAGAGGGCATATTACTTGCTATCGAAGGAGACACTAATTGTAGAGACATTTAAGGCTGAATCACAAGGACATATATGAATGATGGATTCAGGACTTTTGATTAGGATAATTCAAGTTACAGTTAGATATCGCACTGATTAAGATAATAAAATACCCCTGGGAAGTGTAATTATCCCAGTGGCAAACTTCCGCAAGGTGATGTTGCTTTTCTTAACATCAGATATTTGAGTGTTATAGTGCATATAGCAAGTGAATCAATACCTTCAAAAGATATTAAAATGGATCTCTGACACATGTAAGTTTAGTGTAAGATTTTGTTGCTCTTAAAAATAATTGTTCTCTCAGGCTCCTGCCATTCTTCAACAGTGTCAGTGATCAAATCAAACAGTCAATCAGAGGTCATGATTAGTGGACGTATTAGTGACTCTATTCCGGGGATGACCAACCCAGCATGTTTTATCTCCCCCCTCAAACACACCTGATTCGACCGATTTCCTGATGTCACTGGTTTGATCACCTAGCAAGATAAGTTGTAAATGTGAAAACAAAATAGAAAACTGGACAATATTTTAATGGATTTTACACATGTCCATAATAATAAAAACAATAATAAAAAAAAATCCAAAGATCTTACAAACGTTAGAATGTTTCACAACCAAAATATGCATGGTGTCAAATCCAGTAGTTAGAATAACAAAAATCAGCAGGTCAACCACCCAGCGTTGCTATAGAGATTTAATGAAATGACCTCTATGCCATTTCAATTCCCTGGTCCCTAAGAGGTGCATCAGACTGTGGGTCTTTACTCTTCGCTGGTGCATTCTTCATGGAATTCTTTTTCCTAAAAATAAAAAAAAAAGAAGTACATTAAACACTAATATAATTACAGGAAATTTATGGATTTATCTGTTTTTTTGTATTAACGATGACAAGATAAGAGACAAACAAAAATGGTCTTACTTTGACTTAACGGTCAAGACAGTCACAGTTATGAAGATAGACGCGATAATGGCAGCAAGCAAAACTCCGCAGATGATTGCTGCAGACAAGTAGGATTTGTGATTTAACAGCAATTATTTTCTGTAGATTGTTGCAGTTAATAAAATCTTGATATATGTAATAGGTTGAACTGAAATAAACCAAGTTAGGATCTGTGCTGCATACATCGCTATATTTCTTGAAAAAGAAAAATTATCAAAAGGTTTTGTAAATTACATCTCACATTTTTCACAGATTGCAGCTCACATCACATTGAATTCATTATCGTGTCAAAGGAAATTGTATGTTTATGCAAAATATATAGAGCTGACTGACAGTGTTCAAAAACACTGTAAAAAGAAGACAGAATCCAGCAGTGTGGAACCTCTCTGAGCTGAGTGGAGGCATCTAAACATGCTTGATTCCAGCAGCTGCTCTCTCACCATTAAGCTCGCCGTGTTGACTGACAGCGTTTCAGAAACACTGTCAGTCAACACTGTGACATTTGTCACTTGCACAGACTTTCGAACGTTGATGCAGGAAACTATCAACATTTTATACCAGCTATGGCGGCCATTTCAAATTGTTTTATTTTGACATGTATCAAGGTTGTGGTTAATGTATGTTTAGGTTAGTTGGGAAATAATGATTAATAATGATTAATATTCTTTCCTGGTAACAAGGCTGCATGCGTCTAGTTACCAATAGGGGTGTCTGGCTCGTCCTCCTCCAGTTCATCACCGTCATCTTAGAAGCAAAACAATTCATGCCAAAATGTTAAAAACATAATAATGTTTCCAATATTGTACAAAGTAAGATCAATGACTTAGTTGTAAAGGTACACTTTGTAGAAATCCGAACATGCTAGTGCTTGTCCCTCCCGCCTTGTAATACCACTTTATTCCTCAAGAGACAGCAGTGAGTCACTGTGGTGTGAAGGAGCAGCAGCTGTAGATTTATTTTACTCCATGTCTGTCTCATGTGTCA
>CAAKHG010010641.1:3917-16023 GCA_901007715.1 Dactylopterus volitans | reverse complement strand
ATAGAGTTTGCTTGCTCAGCTTAGACTTACATGCCAGTTGCCAAACTTCGGCATTTTGGCGAACCTGGACATCCACATAGCCTACTTGAGGCCCCCTGAGGCCCCCTGAGCCATCTGATCTTGCTGGGTTGACTGAGCAAAATTTTAATCTCTTTTCCAATATGTCTAATTGTACCAATGTCTTTCAGTACTGATACACTGTAGGTAATGCAACTAATGCAAGATGATGCTCTATAAGATGTTCTATATGCTTGAGCATGGTATTGCTGGAGTTCAACCCGTTTAGTGGGCAAGTATGATAGAATACCAAGATTTTGCAAATATTTTGAAAAGCTGAATGCAGTAGCCAAGCCTGACTCTTTTCCTCTTCCTCCCCTAAATGATTGTGTATATCAAGTTGGCTCAGCAGTCTGTGTAAGAAAGTTGGACATTTTAAAGGGGTTCTGTCAGGTGCCATTAACATCCTGGTGAAGTATCTCATCTCATCTCATCTCATCTCATCGTCTTCTGCTTATTCCGGTTACGGGGGACAGTCGTGCTGGAGCCGATCCCAGCTGACAAGGGGCGAACGGCGGGGTACACCCTGGATGAGTCGCCAGCTCATCGCAGGGCCACATGAAGGATAGACAACCACTCACATTTGCATGCACACCTACGGGCAATTTAGAGTAGCTAATTAACCTCAGCATGCTTTTGGAAGGTGGGAGGAAGTCGGAGTACCCGGAGAGAACCCACGTAGACACGGGGAGATGCAAACTCCCAGGCCGAGAATCGAACCTGCGACCTTCTTGCTATGAGGCAACGGTGTTACCCACCGCCCGGTGAAGTATCTGCCAGTACAATATGCAGTTCATCAACCAGATTTGGATGAGAGTTGCAATTGTGAGGCTTATCTAGTTGACTTGGTCATTTATTGTGGCAGGTGGCCCCAGCATGTTTGACCTTTAACCTCTCTAAGTGTGAGTTTGGTTGGGCCACAGTTACCCATTTGGGCAAAATTTGTTGGTGTGGTTATTCAACCAGTTGAAGGTAAATCGGAGGCTGTCGTAAACTTTAGTGCTCCATCATTTTGCAGGGAATTTAAGACGTTCTTTGGAATGTTTAGTTATTATAGGAGTTTCTGTTGCAATTCTGCTACTTTTGTCTGATATATGAAATGCCTCATAGCTTTTGGGAGCTTGAAGACAGTAATACTCCTCTGGTTGCAGCTCAAGTGTTCAACACACTAAGCCAAGTGTGAATGCCATTTATGTGGGTGCTGGACCTGTATTGCTGCACGATGATGTTCATGGGGGGCAACATCCTCTGTATCATATTTCCAGGAGCTTTGAGGTCCACCAAAAACATTACTCCACAATTGAAAAAGAGACTCTGGCTCTTATTCTTACCCAAAAACATTTTGATGTCTAAGTTGCAGATGTCCCACTGCTGGTTTGTATTGATCACAGCCCTCTTGTGCCCATTTGTGGCACATAGTGATCCCACCATCAACTCATGCGGTGTGACTTAAGTGACTGCACCGCGATATTCCTGATGACAACGTGTCTATCGAGGGCTTTGGCACTTTTCGGGCCAACAGGGACAGCACCGTGAGTGGTAAGCGGAAAGGAGAAGGGCTCGCGGTGGTTGTTAATAGCTGTTGGTGTACCCCCATCAAAGAGCAGACCTGTTGCCCACACGTTTAACTGTGTGTTGTCGGTCTCAGGCCCTGCTATCTGCCCAGGGATTTCTCACACGTGATATTTATGGCTGTTTACAGTTCTCCCTCTGCCATCAGCCAGTTACAGACTCAACACTCATGTGCATCGCAATCTCGAGTGATTTCAACCACGTCACTGTCGATGCTGCACTTGTGTGTGGACTGTCCCACCAGAGGGGAGAGAACCTTAGACCTGCTGTATGGTAATGTTTAAGACGCATACAGTTACTCCTTCTTCCCTTCACTGAGTAGGTCAGACCACAACCTGGTCCATCTCACCCCTTGCTACGTGCCTATGGTGAAGAGGCAGCCTGTGACCACAAGATTTGCCACGAGGTGGTCAGAAGAGGCCATGAAGGAACTACAAGGATGTTTTGAGGTGACAGACTGGCAGGCACTCTACGACCCCCATGGTGATGACATTGATGGACTTACAGAGTGCACCACGGGCTACATCACCGACTCCATTGTTTCAGCTCGGACTGTCCATTGTTACCCAAATAACAAGCCATGTGTAACTGAAGACGTCAATGACAAGAAGAGTGTCTTCAGGGCTGATAACAGAGAGGAGCCATGAAGGATCCAGGGATTATTGCTGGTCAAGATCACAGAGGCAAAGGACAATTACAGGAGGAACATGGAGTGGAAACTCAAGCAAAACAATATGAGGGAAATCTGGAATGGCATGAAGACCATCACTGGATTCAGGTCATCCAAAAGCAGAGGAGCTGAGGGTGGTTTGGACCGAGCCAGTGAGCTGAATTTGTTCTTCAATAGATTTGACACTGCGGTGACAGGTCACCACTGTACTGACTCATTTACTGTTGGTCTGCAACCTACAGCTACTCCATTCCCTCTCTTTCTCTCTCTCTCTCTTCCTTCTTATTGCACCACAGCCTTCTGTGAAAGACCTGACACTCTTCCCCAACCTGTCACCTTCATTTGCAACCAAGTTCAGAGTCAACTAAAGAGAAACCACTCAGGCAAGACGGCAGGACTGTATGGTGTGAGTCCCCGTGACCTCAAGGCCTGTGCCCTTGAGTCCTTCACCACCTCTTCAGGATGAGCCTGAGTTTGAAGAGGGTGCCAGTGCTGTGGAAAACATCATGCCTCTTTCCTGTACCAAAGACACCACGTCCCAGTGGTTCCCAGGATTACAGACTTGTGGCACTGAGTTCTCATGTCAAGAAGACCCTGGAGAGACTTATCCTAGATCATCTCCAACCCATCGTGAGACCACACTTGATCCCCCTCCAGTTTACATACCAGCCCCGCCTTGGAGTTGAATACGCTATCATCTACCTTTCCAATCGGGTCTAATCTCATCTGGGCCAGCCAGCAAGCACTGTGAGAGTCCGGGTTTTTTTCAGTTCCAGTGTGTTTGACACCATTAGACCGCCTCTTCTGGCTGAGAAGCTGGCAATGATGCAGGTGAATGCCTCTCTAGTGTCCTGGATCGCAGACTACCGGACCGGAAGACCACAGTATGCGTATGTGCAACGCTGTGTGTCTGACAGGGTGGTCAGCAACACAGGGGCACCAAAAGGGGCCGTCCTCTCCCACTTCCTCTTTACCCTCTACACCATAGACTTCGACTACTGGAAGAATTCTTCACCTTCTGAAGAATTCTGATGACTCTTCGGTAGTTGGATGCATTAGTAGGGGTGAGGAGACAGAGAACCAGGCCACTGTGGACTCCTTCATCACATGGTGTGAGCAGAACCATCTGCAGCTCAATGTGACGAAGACCAGGGAACTGATTGTGGACTTTAGGAGGTCTAAGTCACCAGCGACCTGTGTTCATCCAGGGTGTTGATGTGGACATAGTGGATCATTATAAATACCTTTGTGTACATATTGAGAAGAAACTGGACTTGACAAAAAAAACACAGCTGCTCTGTATTCGAAGGGCCAGAGCTGTCTTTACTTTCTGAGGCGACTGAGGTCATTTGACATCTGTCAGACTATGCTGACGAACTTCTTATGAGTCTGTCGTGGCCAGTGTCATCCTCTATGCTGTTGCATGCTGGAGCAGCGGGCTGAGGGTCACTGACACCGACACTGAAACTGACATTTGCAAGACCAGTAATGTTGTGGGGGTGGAGTTGGTGGAGTTGGACTGTCTGATGGTAGTATTGGAGATAAGAGCAGCAATGGACTACTCCTCCCACCTGCTCCACAACATTTTGGCCAATCACAGGAGCTCGTTCAGTGAGAGGCTGATTCCACCCAAATGCACCCCTGAACAACACAGGAAATCATTCCTGCATGTGGCCATCAGGCTGTGTAATTCTTCTATTTAACTGCAGTAAATACACAGAGCAATATTTTGCACACCGTTAATGTGCTCCTGTCTGTATTATCATATTGTCATTATCAGTATTATCATATTTTTAATGCTGTTGTCTGTTACACAAGTCTCTGTTCTAAGAAGCACTTTCTATTTCTTTTCCACTTAATGTAGGTTCTGTTGATTTGTTTATAATTTTCATTCTCTGATGCAGAAAATAATCAAAGCAATATTTTGCAGACTTTATTTTGTAACTTTACTCATGACTGTATTATCATACTGATAATGCTATTGTCTGTTACATAGTTCTCTGTTCTAAGAAGTATTTTTACATTTCTTTTCCACTTAATATAGGTTCTATTGATTTGTTTATCTATGTTCATGCTGGATTCGTCCACATCCGGATTTGGGTCACGGGGGCAGCAGTGGCCTGCTGTATCTCTTCCTTAGTATCTCTGGGATCCATAAGTTCCCTTAGATGCACTTAGGAATAAGTTCCCTTAGATGCACTTAGGAATAAGTTCCCTTAGATGCACTTAGGAGTCCAATATAGACATACTTATCATAAAGGCTTTGACTTCTTGAGTTGGCACGAGGTGCCAGCCCAAGAAGTTCAACCTGCCCCAGGAGTTGCTCATCTAGTTGTACACTGCAATAATTCAGCCACCAAACAGGACTAGAATAGACTAAAAAAGATGGTCAGGATTGCAGTAAAACATTACTGGTGGCAAACTGCCTTCCATTTAGGACTTATATATATCTACAATCAGGAAACAAGCAAGAATGATCACTGTAGATCTATCACACCCTGGACATTATCTTGTCCAACTCCTCTTCACAAAAACAGATTCTTCCTGCTGGATATTAATCTGCTGAACCAGCTAATATCTGTGCAAGTACCTGGAAAACCTTGCTCCTATACAATTACCCCTAACAACTCCAAATGTATGTCAGCATCTTTGCACTCATTGCATTATTGTTTCCATCACCATAGCTCCTTTGTCTGCATCATATTGCCCTTGCCAGTTTTTTTTTTTTTTTGTTTTGTTTTTTTCCATATCCGAGTATTATTTACACTTTCACACACACTGGCAGTCAAATGTTTGGGGTTATTTTTTTTAACTTTTGCTTTTTTATCCTTGCTCTTTAAGCTGTTTACCCCGTGTAGTGTTCATGTAACTTAAAAAAAGATTGCAAAACTGTACTCACATTCCTTCTGTACTTATAAAATTGATGTTTGGTTTATTTTTTCAAAATAAATTCTCCATGTTGAACTTTACAGATGTCAATCCCCTTTACTGATTGAAAATATAGCATTTGATGTGTGTGTGCATGTTTTTTGTGTGTGTGTTACCTGTGGCCGTAGCTGTCTGCTAATATCATTGGGGTCCAAGGCGAATAGTGCCTCTCGTGCTCCGATGTACAAAACTCTTTCATGGTCAGACAGAGTCAGCATGCTGTAGTTGAACACTCCCTGAACGCTGAATCTCGCCATGCTGTCCAACACATCTGCCCCAAAACACAGTAAAGAGGTGCATCATTAAAATACATTACTGATTGCTTTTATCATTTTTTCCTTGAAATGATTGGTTAAATGGGCTTCCATTTATATAGTTTATATAGGACCTTAACAGTACTCAAAGCGCTTTACACTGTCATGGCTTTATTGACCTATTTGCACTCAAATTCATACACTGATGGCGGAGGCTGCCATGCAAAGTGCCAACCTGCTAATCAAGAGCAATAAGGGGTTCAGTATGTTTCAGAAGGACATTTAAACATGGTCTCTGCTGGAACTGGAGAGCGAACCAATAAATGTCCGATTACTAGACGGCCACTCTACCTACTGAGCCATGATGCCCCAATGCTGTTGTTAGGAGTTAGAGAACATGTAATGTTTTTAAACATAAATTGTTTATACCATTCTCACACTATCAAGCTCCATAAACTTCACCATCTAGATTCATGTTGTCCGCAAAGCGACATGTCAAGCACATTTCTTATCTGATTTCATCCCAGAAAATGAGTCTTACCTGACTCTCAGATTGCCAGTGATTTTGCTCATCAACTTAAACCAATTGTATCTTTTATTGATATCACAAATGTTCTCTTTATTTCTTTTTTTATTATTGCTGATTCACGATAAACCAGTTAAGGATCTATCTATACCGCACTGTTCTGTACTGTTGGTTGTAGAAACTTTGAACATGTATCATCTTCAAGAGGTCAAGCATTTAAGTGCTATTACTGTTTTTTCAATCATTTTCCAATGATGTTCTATCATTTTGAATAAAATATAAACTGAAACCATTTGAAGTGAATGTTAATAATCAGGGGATCAAATCACATGATCTGGGGCCTGTACTATGCAGCAGGACTTGTGAAGCAGGTGTCGTCGGGTTTTACTCTGGATTTTCTGTGCCACAAAGATGGCTCAGTTGCCAGCTGGGCACATGCTAACTTATGCAACTGACTTCTGCAACAGGCTATGTTCCAGATAAAAGATCAAAACTTAAAAAGAAAAAAGAAAAAAAAAAGACCATCTGGTGCCAAATTAAATCTCTTGGGCAATCATCACCATTCTCAGCTCCAGTCTTAAAGTACTTAAGGAAAGATTTGCAAATATGTGTTCGAGTTGTTCACAATATTGTTCACAATCTAGACCATTAATTTTTATTTTTAGTCCCTTAAAGGGAAATTACTACTCCGCATTTGACCTATCTGTTGGGAACGTACATACATGCATAGTGAGCACACACACACACACACCAGAGTGGTGGGCAGTGCCTGGGAAGTTGTTAGTTTGTTTTATTTGTATTTCATTCATTGACAAAAGAAAAATAACACAAAATTCCCATATACTGAAGGAGAGTGGGCATAAAGAAGAATAAAATCAAATCTGCCCCTTTGTCACAAAAAATCATTTTGTGACAAAAAATGACAACAAAAAAACAAGCACACAAACAAAGCAAACATACAAATAGAGCATCAAAAAAAAAAAAATCACTGCAGGCTAACAGCCTCTGACATTCCTGACTTGGTTACTGACTTGCAATCTAATCTATCTAATTCATAGATTATATGTGTACATATACATAAGTATGCATACACATAATTGTTTTTTAACCTGTAATCACAATATACAGTATAACAGCACAATATTATATGAGACTTAACCAACACAGTTCATTATATTTCCTTATCATACTGCTTTTAAGTTGCATCCTCATTAGTCGGCAGTGCGAGTCAACCTGGGATGATTGATGTTGGATGTGGACAGTATACAGTTAACAGAGTGCCCAAAATGGTGATGATATGTTTAGAGACACCTGTGTGACCTGAGAGAGGAGGGGGAGCAATTGTAACATATAAAAACGAAGGACAGAGCGATTGAAGCCAGTTGTCATTATGCAGCTAACTTGAGTCTATTCTTGTTGAATACACTCTCATGTATTTGTTAAAGTATTTGTTAAAGTTTATGAGGTTGTGTTTTTTTTGTTTAAGAGTTAACAGAAAAGAAGTGAAATTGAGAGACATCTACAGCAGCCAGGAGGGTTGGCAAGGAAGGGCCTGAGATCTAGCAGTGACCTCTGCAGTGGCCAAGAGGGTCAGCAGCGAAGAGCCAGAGAGGCAGTAGTGACCTCTGTGGACACTGCTCTTCGTTACTGGAGTGCCACAGCTGTTTTCCACTGCCCTCCGGTGAATGAGAGGTCTGAGCAGGGAGCTATAGATTGCGCGTGTTGCTAAGGGGTTTATAGGATGCATTGTTGGCCAGAGGTGTAAAGTGCATGTAAGTACTGCTAAAAGAGAAAAGAGGTAAATAAGAGAATATATGTGAATATTGTATGAGTCCAATCTCAATTCTAAAACCAAAAACTTGAATTTTTATTTATTTTCTCTCCTTCTGAAATCTATGTAGTTAATCTACTATATATAAAACATTTTAAGACATTGATTGAAGGCATAAATCTACTAGTTTACATGAACAGAAGCAGAATTTAGAAATGTCATATGTTCAGCGAAAATTTAGTGGAACAATTGTTTAAATAGTTTTCTTTATCTTTTGCTGGAATATTGTGGAGAGTACACAAAGTATACAAATATATAACATTACAATATTGAATAAAAAAGACCAGTCACTGCTGTCTTCTGGTCTGGTTGTGATCCTACAACTGTATGTTAAGTAAGTTCAAAGTGGCTCACTGACATTACTATCACAGGTTGAACAATTTTCATGGCTTTCATTTTTCAAATTGTGCAAAAATTACATTTCAATTATCATTAAAACCTCTCCGTAGACCATCACCTTATCTTGGTAAAAAAGGTCTGAGTGTCTGAATGATCCTAAGAGCTATGTTGACGGGGCCAGCAACCCCTGGTAGGGTCTCCCAGGGCAAAATGTTCTTGGATGAAGGGTCAGACAAAGAATGGTCCATAAAGACGCATATGGGAACAAAAAAAATCAAAGCACCAGGGTGCCCTGCCAGGAGGGTTACTGGGGGCCCCGCCTTGGACCCAGGCCTGGAGCCTGGAGCTGAGCCAGGGGAAAGGGCCTCTCGGTTAGCGCAATGTGGCCAGGCCTTCGCCCATGGGGTCCGTTCAGGTCCTCCAGCAGGCCCACCCACCCGCAGGAGGAACCATATGGATCTGGTGCAATGTGGATCGGACAGCTGGCCACTTCTGCCCCCGCAACCCGGACCCAGATAAGCGGAAGAAGACGAGATGAGATTATAACTTCAAGATTGCTTGCAAATTCAGTGTTTTAAATCTGTATTGCATTGTCAAATTTGAATGAACATTTAAATATTCTCTGTTGACAACAAGGCTTGACTTAAAAATGTGTGAGAAAATGCAAATTCAAATTGGACTATTTAATTTTCATTGTGACTCAGATAACAGTTACAGCATGTGGAAAATTACAAATCTACTTTAATTTTTAGGTTTATCTTGTCATTTCAATACTCTATAGGCTTTCATAGACACTGCTGTCTTCAATCAGTGACACTAATTACTGAGCAGCATCAGCAATCACTGTGTATTCATCTTGTGTGAAAAATGTGCAATGCACTTGGTAATGAGTGGTGGAGGATGGGATATTACAAAACTGAGATAAATTAATAACAATAACACCTATTAAAATTAAAATAGTCACCTAATTTGTCACGTGTTACCCTAAATTATATACGTATACAGCATAACCCAGTTTAGTTCAACAATACCATGAGTTGCAGCCTCAAACATTGTCACTAAACAAATGTACATGTCTGTCAAAGTGATTAAATAAATCCCGCTCACAGTATTGTCTTAAATACTTTTTTACTACAAAAACAGATGTCCAACTGCATGCTTACAAATAAATGCGTCTCACGAGCACAGGATTTATTACAGTTAGATACAAATTAGAGGTCACCCACATTCACATAAGAATTGTGACATTCAAAGAAAAGTGAGTTCCTTGAATTGCTAAAAGCTATATATATTATAGCCATCTGAAATCTTGCATTCCCTTGAGGAGCATGCATTTCTTGCTGAGTGGGCATTTCGGCAATTTAAATTTTGTTAATCATAATGAGTGAATGTGTGATTTATATGCATTTGCACCTATATAGTGAATAGTCAAAGAATGTCACTTTGTGGCAAAAGCCTGCTGATAAAGCCACTAGTGTATTATGTAGTTAAATAACATTGACTGTTCTGTTGCCATCTGGTTCTTTTGTGAGAGGAAGGATGGATGACAGCTGTAAGTTTACTTGCCATACAGTCCTCGATCAAAAAGCTCCCCTCTACCATCATGTCCATATCTTCTGTTTGCAAGTCTTAGAGGGCTGATTATTTAAACAGCTCATTCTTTGCAAAGGACCCTGTCTTTAGATCTGAAATGAAGGTGAGTGTTCCATGAAGGCCCATCACAGTCAGGCGCTTTAGGGTGGAATGGGATTTATAGCATGAGTACATCTCACTTAGCATAGGTAAATAGGCTGATTGTTGGCATCTAAGCTCTATGCAGTTGACAATGATCTACAAAATCAACATGATAATGTAAACAGCTTCTGTCCCAGCCATGTAAGACTTTCTTTTATACGGGCACTGCTTGGGGATAGCAAGACAGCATAAAGGCTGTGCAACCAATTTGTGTCAGTCATTTGCAGAACAGTGTTAATCACACTTAAACCAGAAACAAGATCACATTTTTCGGCACTTCTTTTCAACTCGTCCCCCCGTATGTGGCTGTGTAGACACAGACCAGTAAGGGTGCCTATGCTGACCCCTGTCCACTGTCAAAAGCACCAACAATGGGCATGTGAGCATCAGAACCATGGAGTAACGGAAGAAGGTGGCCTTGTCTAACAAATCATGATTTTTCTGAAATCACATGGATATTCGGATGCATGCGCGTCGCTTACCTGGGAAACACATGACACTAGGATGCACTATTGGAAGATGGCAAGTTGGCAGTGTGATGCCTTGAGCAATGCTCTGTTGGGAAACCCTGACTTGTGCCATTCATGTAGATGTTAATTTAATGCGTAATTACTAGCTAAGCATTGTTGCAGATCATGTACACCATTTAATGGAAATAGTATTCCCTGATAGCTGTCGTCTCTTTCAGCAGGACACTGCTTCCTGCCACAAAGCAAAAATGGTTCACGTATGATTTGAGGAATACAAAGAGTTTGAGGTGTTTACTTGGCCTCCAAATTGCACATCTGTGGGATGTGGTTGACAAACAAGTCCAATCCAACGCAACTTACAGAACTTAAAGGATCTGCTGTAACATCTTGGTGCCAACATACCATAGCACACCTTCAGAGGTCTGGTGGAGTCCACGCTTGATGAGTCACGTATATTTTATCGGCAGAGGATGTGGGGGTGGCTGGACCCGCAGCTATGCAAGGGTGTGGCTTCTCCTCCACACCCCAGAAACTGCCTGCTGCTCTAATTGACTCAGCTGTTGCTGATGCTGCAATCAGCTCCTGACTACTTAAGCCTCTTCTTTCTCTGCTGTGGCTGTCAGATCGTCAAGTATCCTCATGCCTGTAGTTCTGTCAATTCGCCTTGAAGCCCTGTCTGGAATTGCCTGTCACCCTTTTGTCTCTGTCGCTTCACAGTTTGTTAGTTGTTTTTCGTTGGAAGTAAGTTCCCTTAGTGACATTCTGCCTGCCTTGTTTTTTCCTCTGCGTGAGACTTTTTGTTTGTTTAGATGTGCCCGCCTTGTTGGTTTTGTATTTCGTTTTCTTTGGTTGGACATTTTTAGTTGATTTGTTACTTTCTGTTCTCGGGTTTTTTTCCTCCACTTGTCAGGAATTATTTTCTGTTTAAAGTGACTAATTTCAAATTTGCATTTCTTCTTCACCTACTGTGGTTCTCCTTGCGTTGTCTACTGCCCCTCATTCCTGAATCAAAACCCTTTTGGTTGAAAACCTAACAGAGGGGGGACCTAGACAGTATTGGGTAGGTTGTCATAGTGTGCATGTGCGCTAAGAGAATTGAAGCAGTCAAGTAACTAAGAAGTTACTTCCCTTCATAACAAATTACTTTTGATGTGCAATTTGTAAGGGATTTTTGAAGTTACTAATTGTTCAGCCCATCAGTGAAAATGGCCATAAAAATAAACATCTCAAACCTGTTCAATAAGAAACTGAGCATCACTGTGTAATCTTCAAAGAGAATTAATGGCAGGGCTGTTACCAAATTGCATTCGTTTTATCTAGGTGTGGCCTTGGATATTGTGTAATTCAAAGTAGTGAATTTTCTCCTGCCATTTGACAATTATCAGTTGGAGCATGATCATGTGATTTCTGAAGGTGAGATAAGATAATCGTTTGTTCATCCAACAGCAAATAAATTTGTGATACCGTGAAACTGTTGGAGATCTCATGATCAATTAGTCAATTTGTTTTCCCAGAATTTACCAGGAACCACTATGTGAGGGCACTTTTTTCAAATATTGCATGAATTCACAACTTTGTAGACTTGCATAGCACTATCACAGATTCAGCTTCATGATCCAGTTTAGCTCAAATCAGACAAAGACAAACTCGGGCCAGACCTAACAGAACTCCTTTGAAGAAAGAGAAAGGGGCCTGTCTCTGTATGGTCTGGCGAAAAAGTCTTGA